>JAHZNI010000102.1:0-14622 GCA_027744415.1 Seira ritae
TATTCATTTGTACTGGGATTTGAGCTCCATGATGTTTTTCTTGACAATACATAGGTATTGTGATTTTCTGTGACCAATCTTGCTTCTGTATTCAATTCAAATTTTCTACTTAGTGAAGCTCAACAAAGATGATAATATTGTCTTCCTGGCATGCAGACTCAAGTTTTTCTACACGAACTACTAAAATGTCGCGAGCAAAAATTTATTCATAGGAAAATTGACAGCTTACTTTCCAACCATTTGTTAAAGGTGAGATGATGATAAGGCTGTCAAAATCTGCTAAGCATTTCATTTTCAATTCTCAATATTAGGTAAACACCTCGTGTCTCTCTCTCAATGAAATCAGTCGAACCTACTTCTTACATACCTACCTACATGTAGATATATTTAACCCGGTGCATAAATAACTTTCTCAAGTCTTTGGAATTATTCCCAATTATGCAGTTGAGTAAATACAGAAATTCTGCCGTAACACTGTATTAATTGCCAATTTTCTCATTCATAACTTATGTACTTCTTTTGCAATTTTAGGCACAAAGATGGATTACGCAAAATGTTTTCTTCCTTTTTCAATCATTCAGTCAAAGATGAATTATCGGAAGTTATGTTTCAAATACACACCCATTCTTCTACACGCGCCGAAAATTGACATAAACATCGTCAACATGTCATCTAGACAACGCATTTCATATCGTTGTTAGCTTAAGCATGAAGAAAGGGGAGAACGTTTTCATGCTTTTGCATACCTATACATACACAGAGAAAAAAGTCCAACTTGTACCTCACTTTGGATTCAATAGTTACGAAATAAGACGTTTCTAGAATAAATATTCTGTAAGCATTACCCAAGGAAGTTTTGCAATTTTCATATCAAACCTTTTGATGAAGCCTTGAGTTTCATACAAAATGTGAAAAATATGAATGCTATAAATTTAACGCATATGGTAATTAAAAAATACAAATGTCATTTAAATCTATAATTTTTTTACGCAACTGGGGAGGATACAAAAATTTGATTAATTCAGTCCAATCGCAAATTTAGTTACAATTTGTTTCATCAACCTGAATAGTCCACAAAACTTATTCATTGACAAATATAAATAATTAAGCTGAAAGGGACTTCGAATTTCAGATTTGCGCAATGAGGGGCCCGCATTTCCACGCTATTCTCTATCTCCTGGTTCTTTTCAGCTCAAATTGTCTGGCAGGTGTGAAAATTTTTTCAATGGGATTTTTAATTATTTACCAAGTCAAACTGAATGGGGCAATTGATCTAGAGAAAAATTTTAAATTTCAGCCAGAAAGCCAGCACCAGGAGCACCGCCTCCTGCTGGAGGTGGAACTGCAGAGGTACCCCCCTCGGCCACGGCAGAGGCTGCAAAGCAGCTTGTTGGAGGTAAGATTAAGAAATACATAAATACATGCAATCATTTACCAAGATATCATGACGTTTCCTATTTTTATCTCTCAGAATGGATGGACCTGGCTCCATGGCAGGGTCACAAGTATAAGCTTACTTCGAAAGTAGTAAGTGTGATGATGCTGATGCCCTTGTATTCTTTAACAAACAATCTTAGCAATTCAAAGAGACCTTTAACTTTTACTAATAGATGTCTCACGCTCAAGCCCTCCAAGCTTGTCATTTACTTTCTGAAGTATGGCAAACAAATGGTAGCACGAACACCCCTAACTGGATGTTGGCCTCTGTGCCCAACAAGAAGTCGAAATTTTCGGAAGAAAGGAGGCATTTGCAGAACGAAGTTAGAAAGAAAGGTAAAGCAAAATTTTTTAAAATCTTATGCACTTAGTCCTCATTTTTCACAAAAAAACATTGGAACTTATCCTGCCGCTCATATTTAAGAGCCAGAATGTGTCTGGGTTTATGACCTCGTCGCGGATAAAGGAGGAAGAAAGGTTGTCGTCACCGAAATTGATGGAATTCGACAATTTCTCCCATTTCATCCAAGCATATTTAGCGATGGCAATGAGACCGATGCCGGCGGCAATAGTACCAAGGCCCCAGCTCCGGGAAAGAAGACAAAGAGAGAAATTAAGATGAAAGGAGTGAAGCTTATTACGTTGGTCCAGACACAGACATTGTTTCCATTCATACAGGACGTTCAGAACGATACGAAGGAGTGCTTTCCCGGGTAAAAATATTATTATTAATATATTTATAACTACATGCATGTCGCCTATTAATACAATGGTCGTCAATAATAGGTGTGCGGCTAAGACATGCACGATTGAGAGGAAGAAGGACGATTGTAACATCAACACACAAGGATGTAGCCTGCTCAGCTCCCCGAAGTGCGAAATTTTGAGGAAGAGTAACCACAAGGACTGCACGGGAGGTTGTGATAACTGTACCGTGGCCACCGTTATTTGTTATGTGAATTGCCGCGAAAAATTTAAACCAAGCACATAATATTTGATTATTATGTTTAATTAATTGGACATTTTACGGTGGGCTAATCATGTTTGTTATATTCATGCTTAGGTACGCACACAAAAGTGCACGGCCTTTAGGGACAAGTGCACTGTAAGTAATTTACACACTCTCATTGCTCATTGCATTTGCTCATGACTCATGATTTTTGAAGTTCTTATCAATGACTTTGAACTGGTGCTCTAGGTGGAAAGCCCCAATTGTACCGTAACCAAGGAAAGCTGTTCTATTTCCAGAAAACCCTGTGAGTACTTTCTATTTCCCCCCAGCAAATGCTAAAATTTAAGATACATATGATTCGTCTTGTACCCATATCTATGTGTACTATTTTTCTATCAAATGACTGAAATGGATTATGTTTGCAGGCCTCAGTTATTCAAAACCTTGTACCTTCAGTGCACCCCCAGAAGGGAAAGACTGTATTGCAGAAAAGCCATGTTTCAAAAAAGAGGGCGACTCATACTGCAAAGTTGTAGTAGATCCGGAATGCACGGAAACGAATCGAGACTTGTGTGCAAAAGTCTTCAATTGCTCTTTGGATCCCCTTTGCGTGTCACCGATTGTAAGCCACTTTTGATAAAGTTTGATAAATGCAAATGTCTGAAACAACTGCGAAATCTAAAAAGTTGCTTTGATTCCATAGCTTTGCCGGCCTCCATATTGTTCATTGTAAGAAAAAACAACTTCAATTTCAACATAATTTTTAAATCGTATTTGATGATAATGTAAAAAATATTTTTTTCCTGTCCAGGCCCGTAAGTAACGCTTTGATGGTAGTGGTGGTAACAATTATATATGATCATTTATCGTCATCCAATCTATTGTATACATATAGTTACTTGGACAGATCGAAGCATTAACTTATATTTTTTTTTGTATTTTTTTCTTCTCAGGCCTTTGGAAACGTTTTGCCCTCCTCCAACTATAAAATGCCCAGTGAAAAAATAATAAATTTTAAATCGTATTTGATGATAATGTAAAAAATATTTTTTTCCTGCCCAGGCCCGTAAGTAACGCTTTGATGGTAGTGGTAACAATTATATATGATCATTTATCGTCATCCAATCTATTGTATACATATTGTTACTTGGACAGATCGAAGCATTAACTTATATTTTTTTTGTATTTTTTTCTTCTCAGGCCTTTGGAAACGTTTTGCCCTCCTCCAACTATAAAATGCCCAGTGAAAAAATAATACGGAAAAAATTGAAATTCGAGAAAAAAATACAATTGAGAATGGGGAATTATAACTTAGATTTATATTTTTTAATTAGGCTCCTAAGGTCACATGCACTAAGCCAAAGACGACATGCCCTGCCCCAGAGGTTTGCAAATAAAAATTTTAATAATTTTTAATACAACATGCATAATTTAAAGCCCAATAATCGAGTGGGTTTTTCTTAAAACTTTAGATTATCTGTCCTACACCAGACACTGTAAGCGCGCAGAATACATTTATATTTTACTAAATCATGATATTTGTTCGACCACTTTCAAGTTTTCTTTTTAAATTTATTTAGGTATGCACCAGGCCTAAGGTAAGAGAAGGAAGCTTTCGACGAAAACTTGGGTACTTTCTTCTGTTTCTTCAACGTTTCGCACTTTCCGCCAACCTGCTTTTTGCATAACTCAAAGCAAATCTAAGTAAAATTCGCATTCAAGCATTTTTGTCCCTGTAAAATGTCAATCATTAGACTGCGTTGTACAACATAAGACTAGCAAGGGCGACGATGTTAATGAATCGCCAATATTTGTCGTTCATTGGGATTTGATTTATACGTCCTTTTACAAGAAGAAAGTATCACGACCTGCAAATTAGGTCTGAGGATTTTTTTCGAATGGAGAAAGTTTCATTTAACTGTGTTCTCTTTGTCGCCCCTCAGGTACAGTGTTCTGCTCCAGTTATAAAATGTGCGCAAGTGGTGGCTACTTGCGATAACCCGAAGGTGAACTGTCCAGGTGATTATGTCAACCTAATCCATGCATTGATGAATCTTATCGAAGAACTGAATGCTTAGCAATTTTGCTAATATTTTATGTTATTAAATTTTTTAAATCGAAAACTGTATAATATACATATGCAATATGCAGCACCACAAGTGGACTGCAAAGCACCGAGAGTTGATTGGTAGGACAATTATTGGTTTGTTATAATATAGTGATTACTGATTTCAAATTTAATTTTTTCATATCGTCTGTGTAAATTTTGTAGTCCTAAAACCGATGAAGACTGTGGAGTTCCGGATATACCACCAAACGGTGGTTGGCTGAAGTGCCCTGTAGAAGAATGCACTACTGATTGTCGTAATAATATTTTATTTTTAAAATCACATTAAAATAAAATCAAAAGTTTGTAGCATTGTTATAATTAAATATTTTCCCGCAGAGTGCAGTAGATTTTTGAAGGTAAGTATATTGGGAAAATCAAAAGATTTTCTGAACGTGATTTAACGGGCTCGGTTACAATTTATTGCTTAAAATATTGCAGGCGAACGGTTATGGAGTGCAACATTGCGCCTGTTCTGAACAATGCCAAACCCTCTGTAGGACATGAGAGGACATGTTGCCAGATGAACTAACAGTTGCAGTTGTATTGGGTTTTATACTTTGTTAATAAAATAAATTATGAGACTTGCCTTACTCTATCAAGAAAGGTTGTATTTTTTTCATTTCTTCGTTCATTCCTATTTTCAACATTACATAACTGATGGTGGACCTACATACTATCTACTATATTTGAAGTGTCTACCAGTGACCACCCTGAACTTTGGAGGATAGTTACTAGACATACTAGATCTTCTCTATTAAATTTTTCGATTTATTTAGATTGATTGTAATTATGAAATCTATATCAAACGAGATTCAAGCAAAAAAAAGTAGTTTTATTTTTTACTATTCATGATCGTAATGCCTGAACCCCTACTTGTTTTTAAGTTTCGAAATTGTGAACGGGTTTCATTCCAAAAGTAGGGGAGGATGCATTCTTGGAAGACCTCTATCAAGACATAAATCATAGTCTTTAACTTTTGCATCATTTATTTGCATTTTTTTCATTCCTTTCTTGACTAATTCGATCCAACTCATTAATGTAACATGCCTCGGTTTTGGAGATTGTACAACTTCACATTTTTTCCAATCTTTGAAATAGGTACTCGGTCTAGCAAGCAATACGTATGAATGAAGAATACATATAAAAAATATATATATTTATGGGAAATTCTTTTCAATTTCCAGCATAATTTAGACAAGAAATCGGATATTTTGTCTAGCAAGCAATACGTATGAATGAAGAATACATGTAAAAAATAAATAATTACAATTTCATGGGAAAGATTCTTTTCAATTTCCAGCCAACATAATTTTCCATCATCAAGAAATCGCATATTTAAAAAAGGCAACTTATTTTATATGTATTCGTAGCACTTAAATCAATAGAAAGAATAGATGCTTCAATCTATGTATCTCTATCAGGTTTAACAAGAAATCAATATTTATTTGCTATTAATAGTATTTTTGGATAAGATATCACGTCACGGTGTTCAAAATTATTCAGTTAATGCACGGGTTTGCAAGACTGATGAAATAAGGCTGCTTAGTCCTACCTTGAAACACGACTTAAAATATATATTACGCCTAAATGTTTCTAATAGCTCTTGCATCACTCGTTGATTTTGTAATTCCTTTAATGAAATGTTTAGTAAGCATTAATGTAATATGAGTATAAAACTCGATCAAGGACTTGCACCATTGCTCGTACACTCAACTTTTTTTTATATTTCAAAACTTCAAATCTTGCTTAAAAAAATTGAGACACATGAAATTAAAAATGAATGGTGATATATAATTTTATTATTAATTACGTAAGTGCCCCGTGACCAACTTAATTTTCCTGGTCAGTAGTTCTGTTGTGATTAGTAGTTTTGAAAAGAGGAAAATATTTCATTCAGAAATAGGACACTAAATATTAGGGAAAAATGTTGAAAAAAAGTTTAGTTATAATAGTGGTTTTCATCGCGATTGCTGTGATATCAGAGAAAGTACATCGAGGTAAAGTTCATCTACAGGTCTAAAAATTCACCTAAACTAAGATAAGCGTATATTTTTAAACTGTCCATTACTTTTATTTAGACAAAAGACAAGGGAATAAGGCACCAGGCAACAAGAAGCCCGCTCCCGGAAATGCTGGCAAACAGAACAACACAAAACAAAATGCCACCACTGTGACAGAGACTCCATTGATAGCGGGTAATGCGCAAACACCACTTTTATTTTTTAATAAATATTGCATGTTGGTTGCATTGGTAATTTTAAACAAACTACATACACTTTCAGAAAAATTCGCTGAGAGGGTGGACATAATAAAAGAGGGTGATAAGGTTGATAAGAACATTTATTTTCATGATTTTATGAGATTGCTTGATAAGTAAGCTTATAATGAATGTACCTATGACCTAATTATGGCTATTTTGATTAAAATTCAGGTGCTACAGGTAGGTGGAGGCGATGTGCGTGATACATGCGAAACGATCCGTCGACAAACTGGGAAAAATTACCAACATCTTTTATTTCAACATGATGATGAGAAACGCAGGGCTTTTGCCGCGACTAAAAAATTCCTCACAGATAACCCTGGTTTGTCTTCTTCCAGAAAATTCTTCTAGTTTTATGAAAAAAGTACGAATGGAAAATGATTGATTATATAGTTTCCGCTTCTTTTTCTGGCTTGCACAGATATCAAATGTATCTGGACAGGAGCCCTGGCCAATACAACCCCAACAGCGATTACTGTCCACATGAGCGGAAGAGGTTTCGGACACAGAGTGATCATTTATCCGAATTTGGGCAGCAACATAATACCTTTCAAAGACGAAGTTGCCGGGCTGAACGCAAGGAGCGCTGGGTCATCTAACGAAACAGAGCCTGATGACAGTAACTCTACAAGCGGTCCCATAATCAGCATAGTCCAGACCATGTTTACATGGATGGAAAAAGAGACGAACGGCACCACTTGCGAGTTCATGGCGGAGACGTGTAAGCCCAGGACCTGCACTATAACAACGCCTCCATGTAACAGCACTTTGGAGCAGACCTGTACAATTAAATCGCCACCAGTATGCACTAATATCGGACTAGGGGTCAATAACACAGTGGACTGTGACGCTACTTGTGATGATAAGTGAAAGAATTTTTTTTGTTGGTAATGTAGAAAAATAGAGTGTATTGCTTACAGCCATTCTTGTTGGCAATTTTTACAGTGCGCAATTTCGCAGCCAAATTGCATAGTGAAACCATTTCCATGCCAAGTCAAAAGAGATCGAGAATGTTCCGTTCTGCCACCCGAATGCACGCCTACAACTCCTCCCTGCACTGTCGAACTACCTGAATGTAAGCTATGTTATCTAATTTTCAATTTTGTTAGAATTGCCTAAATTTGATAATTTCTTGATTTAAAAAAAATATACGTGCATAGGTACTACCTACCAGCCCCCTTGCGAAATGTCGCACAGACCTACAACCAAGGATTGCGTTATTGGATCTGATTGCTTTGTTCAGGGTATGGAATTCATCATTTTAAATCTTGTCGAAAGTGCATAATAATTTGCTAGCTATGCATTGCATTATTCTTCATTCATTGCGTCGAATTTAGTGAACCACGATGGACGCTGTAAACCATATGAGGGTCATCCCGGTCTTGCTGGCCGATCTGCCTCTGACAACGAAAAGCCTAAAGTGTGTCTTCCGAACGATCCTAGCCCTAATTGCACAGTCTTTACGGAAATTTGTAAAATTCCAGAAGTTTGCTCCAGACCTACGGTATTTAAATAATACGCTTTGTTATCATGATATTAAGAAAATAATGATAGTAACAGCGGGGAAACATTAATTTGATATTTTATTTTCTTCACAGATGTGTCGGTAATCTCAATAATGACCTTCTTTTGCATTCGAAAGTATTGCATATGTCATTAGTTATTAATGAATGATGCATTGATTTGCTTTTATTCCGTTCTTTTCATATCTCGGTTTACCCCGAAGTCCACCGGTGATCATTTGTCCTGGTTAGTAATAAATCCATTATAAAGTGTTCACTACTCGAAAGTTTAGTATTTGACAGACAAGGTTTCAAAAGCTGAATTTTCTTTAAAAATTTTTTTCTTTTACTTCTCTGAGTTTCAAAGCTTAAACCTGATTCTTGGCGAAAGTTCATATCGCCAGATAAGTGTATGCATAGGTACTTGCCAAGTAGCGTTCCATGATGAATGCGATATCCTCACAAAAAATACAGTGAGTCGCAAAGAGAATTCGCAGATTTCGTTTGTAAACATTTTGGAACCTACAACGGTGAACTGAAACCATATACTTTAAACAGACGGTTATAATTAATGCAGCTAATTTTCATTTAAAACTAAAACCAAGAGGAGCTCCAACGATTTTCGAAAACTTAACTTTTGAATATCTCTCGAAAAAACTTGCCTCGAATTATATTTCTTTAAAATTCTATTAAAAACTACTCTCTATTTTTTTCCAGCGCCCGAAGCATTTTGTCCGTAAGTCGTTTAAAAGATGTACAATTTTTGTGAAAGCGTTTAACTTGCAGGCTTAAAATTGTTTTCTTATTCGTTTCAGGCCCCCGAAGATAACTTGCCCGTAAAACATTCTCTTTCACTTAAAAATTAATATAATAATTTTTCAAAAGAATAGAATATTATGGATGTACAAAAAACTTCTCAATGATTGTTTAATGATGAAGTATGTTTTAATGGATGTTTAATTGCTGCAGACCTCCCGTGATTGAGTGTACTAAACCTAACATCACTTGCCGGTATGTTCCTAATAATATATTTTCACCCACTCATTTATTATAATTTTATTTCATTTTTCATCTCGTTGTTCAGAGAGCCCGAAGTGTTTTGTGGTGTCCCATCTGTTGAATGCACACAGTAATCAATTCATATTATATTTTTAAAAAAATCGTTTGGCTAATCTATCTCTTTCTGGTTTTCTTAATATCTTATTCTCAAACTTTTTCAGACCGAGACTAAATTGCTCTGGTAAAATTTACAATTGTACAAGCACTTAAACAATCAAATGTTTCCTATTAATATTAATTATCATGGTTATTTTTTACATTTTAAATCGTGATAGCGCCAATGATATCTTGCCCGACCGTTACAACTTTGTGTGGAAATCCGGAACTGGAGTAAAGAGAAATACATAATTCCTGTGCAAAATATTATACTTATGCTTAATTTTTTTCAATCTATAATTCTCTTTTATTTTTGTAGATGCTCGTCCGTAGAAATCAACTGCCCTGATCCTATTGTGACGGTGAGTCTAAAACATTCCTTTAAGCTATAACATTCATAACCGTCCTAACTGAACTCATGCTTTCTTTATCATGTCTTGCAGTGTGAAGAGGCGATCGAATGTAAGCCTTTTACAGAGCCTACGGATAATTGTCTAGAAACGACTTGTTACAAATGCCAATGCGGCAAACTCTACATGAATGGCACTGGTATGATGAAAGCAATAATAATTTCATTCGATTTATCATTATCATTATATTATCTTGTTTTAATACACAGAAGCTGTGATGGCCAGTTCCGAATGTAATTCCAAATGTGCGGTAGCCTGTCAGTATTAAAATAAATCCGTTAAAACAATAATTAAATGTTTTTCTACTTGTAAAGAAAGAATAAATTACAATTTTTTGTCCCACTTTAATTATTTTATCTTTGCATTTTATTTTTTTTCTACCGTACGCGCATATATAAAATTCCTATTGCATGTATTTCTTTCAATTCACAGCATATTTTTCACGATTTCAATAACCTTCATTTTATTAAAATTGTTATCCCTGATTTTCTGCGCGATGTCAGCAATATCATCCATTTTGGAAGCAATTGTAGCAGTTGAACTGCTGCTGCTCCTGCTTTGGGGCGTTGTCATAGGCTTGGAAGTAGTTCCTTGTGAGGTAGTACTAGTTGTTATGGTCGTAGATCTTTTCGCAGGTTGCCCCGTAGTGGTACTTTCCCTTATAGTCGTAGTTGCTATGGTCGGCTTCCTCGTTGTAGATGTTGTCGTGGAGAGCATTCCTGATTTCATCAATACCAGAGCAAGCCTCTTCCGTCGATCGTCCTCGTCGTCGGGCCCCTTTCCAAAGACAAATGCCCTCATAAGCCCCGTGAAGAAGTTTTCCACAGCAATTATTCCATTATTACTATTCTCCAGCGTTTGCATCAGCTTCTCATTTCCTATGTCAATCGCGTCTTGAATTTGCTCAGCGAAGAAGTCCACTTTCGGCTGAAGAGCAGGGATAATACTTCGGAGGAATGTGACGACGTTGTTGCCAATGGCGTAGACTTGTGGAACGTATGCTGCTTCGGCGAGAGTTGTTGCATTTGGGTTCCAAATTGTTCGCACCTTCACTGATTTCAATTCGCCTGCCGCTTTCCCCACTTCCGGGCCCACGTAGTAGCACAAACAAGTTTTTGGCTGGAACACTAGGAAAACGAAGAGGAGGAGAAGGAAAAGTTTTACACTCTTTGCACGATTCATTCTGAAAATTTTCCACAATATGAATACTCTGACACTTTTTTAGATCCTTTCCGGAAAGGACCACTGGGGCTTGAGAACATTCAAATTGACCTAAAATAGGGAAAAGCCTTGACCTAACCAACGGCAGCAGGTGAATATGTATATGTCGGTCTCGATCTCAAACGAAATTAAGTGGGACACCCAGAGAAGGACTAAGCCTTCAGCGTAGGACTATCGTATATTGCACACGTTGTTGCAGATGAAGAGAAGCGATGATGTAAGCACAAGTCTGTAAAATATTTTGCAAGGTTAGCATTACTTCACCTATGCACCTCTCTCTTGGAAAAAAGTTTTTTTTTTGCCACAAACAGCATTAAAATTTACTATTGCGTTTTTCAAGAACATTTTTTCTCTTTTGTGGCCAATGGCATTTTCCTTGTTTGTAGTAGGAAGAAAGAAATTTAAAAAATGCAATTTAAATTAAGGAAAAATGAATTTTTAATTCCAGAGCAAAACAAATAAGCATAATTTATTTTTGCATTTGCTATCTCCACCGCTTCGTATTTCGAAGTAGTACTTCTGTTGCAAAAGCAAAATGAGAAAATGTACCGTTTTTCTTTGGCCGTACTGGGATGTGCCATATAATATGTCTATCCCCTTCCCAATTTAATTAACGAAGTGGACATTTTTTTGTTTCCGCACTAGCGGAACACATGCAAAATATTCTTGCTGCTAAATACGCTACTTGCTGCATTGGCTGCATATTATTCAACGGCCATATCACCGTGAATAAAAACAGCGGAGCGTGAAACGCTTGTTTAATCCTATGCCCAGCAAAAAAATAAGTTAAAATTGGACTGTGGCTGCAGGCATAACAAAAATCTCATTATCTTCATCGCAACTTTGTGCTTTGAATTATAAAACTCCATATTTTATTCTATAACTGAAACCCTTCGTGTACCCTTCGAGTCACGTTTAGCATACAAAATGAGCAAATAAAAGCCTCTCTGCCAATTTAAACTTCTCCTATGTAAATAGAAGGGATTTAAAGTTCCATAAAGAACCTTTATGTAAATGCACTTGGTTAAAAAGAATTTGAATGTTTCACTCACTCACTATTTTTTAAGTAAAGGACAAAGTTCAGAAAGTGTTCATAATAAATTATTCATTCTGAGGAATAACAGGGTAACAGACAATTTTGACATGTTAATTCTAATTCCTGCCAGAGTTTTCATAAAATAGTAAAAGTAAAGATGCCTATGACAATCTTTATTCGACTTGGACCAATTATTAAAAGTTCTAATTAAAGAATGTTACAAACTTGTTGTGCACCTCTTTAATCATTATTGTATTGGTAGCGTGTAGCGTAGATATACTACTTTAATGTGTGACTGTGTGACACGTATATTTTTCAGAAATGACTTGAGAATGTCGTGAATTAAAATGAAACTATTAATTAAAATGTCATGCAAAGCGTGAAAACTTTTTTCATTCACTGTCTATACTATACATACATGCATACGAGTCTCACAGGGAGTAGAGAGCAAACTTTGTAGCCATCGTATGCATTCTAATAATAAATATTGTCAGGCGAATGGACAAAGTGTAGCCGTATAGCTTTTGATTCAATTATATCAGATTACACCAAAATAACAAATTAAAAATATAATTGAATCGCAAGACTTTGACATGAATAAAAATAGAAAATCCAAGAAGCACAAATTTTAGGAGGTTCACTCATAGCTAAAAACAAGGCGACAGATTCATCCATATAGCAACAATTTTTCAGTAGCATTTTAGATGAGGCATCCCTATCCCTGAAATTGTTGTTTACCTAACTAAGTAACTATAACTATGATGACATGAAGAGCAATTATGAGGCACCTCACCTGCAATCGTTTGTGTTCGTGCCTAAATAATCAGGGCTGATGTAAGTAAATGGCAATCACGATGAAATCATTGAATCGGATTAAGCCTACATCAACGAAATACTTATAGTTAGAAGTTAGGACACTTATCCTTGGGGTTCAAGATCTTTAAGAGACGCAAAAACTTTTTTTTATTGCATATATACTTCCTATCGTGCTTAATTGCAACTCTCAAATTTCATCTCACCTTTTTGCCAACTCAGAGCGGATTGCATAATAAGAAATTACTCAGCTTCTCTCAAATGAACATAAGTACCTTATCTAATATCAAAGAGTTTGCTAGTTCCAGAAAAAAATTTTTATCCGTGAATAGATATATGCACCAAGAAGAGTACCTTCTTGTTCATCAAACTAACTTTTTATGATACTGTTGAGCGAGAGACATAGGTAGGTAATAAGAAATGTAGGAAAAAATGTTTTTTTTGTATCAAATACATGCATGGAACAGGAACATATCATGAAGAAAAAAGGCTTTCTCACACAATCAACAGGGGATCCGCTTTTCTTCCCTTTTTCACTCTCCGAAGAGGACTTCAGCTCGACTAAACTCACTTCCCATGTAAGAGCTCTCTGCTCCTTCTCAACTCCATTTTTTTCTCGCACTTTCTCCCAAGCAGAGCTGTGGATTTGTTGTTACTTGTTACTTGGCCGTGAAAGAGAAAGCATCTCACATCTTAACGCAGCAGATATCTCAAAAGCTACAAATCCCTTTCCATTTGCAAGACATCACTCTTTCAGTTTATTGTGGTTCCAGGAGCTACAATCGGGATTTATTACTGCAACTTTTCGTATTATCTGTCGTTTTTCTCCCTCAGAGGATCACATATATTCAGAGAGAAGCTTTTCCAAAGCTTATTATTCGGATCTACCACATTTCGGTCTTGGAGTAGGGAAACGGAATTGCATATCAATTTCAAGAGGCTTTGCTTCTCCTTTCGTTTTTAAAGTCGCACATCTCCAGGAACCAAATATTGAAAAGGTAAGTTCAATTTTAAATTTCAAAATAATATATAGATTTTTTTTTCAAATTAAGGTTCCATACAGACCTTTCCCAATTTTTTATGCTTTGCATAGTTCTTTTCCTTGGTACTTTTCCTAATTTCGTTGTAAAATTTTTTGCGTAGTGAATTTGCCATTTAGTATTTATGTTTTAGTCTCTTGTCCTTCAGAAGTTCAAACATTAATTCTTTCAATCTGCATAATCTATCGATCAATATTCAATGTATGTCTTCCCTTTTTAGTGTTCTTCCATTAAGCAATACATTATTTTTTAGATATTTGTAGATAAAAGGGAATCTGATGAAGCATGAATTGTGAGCAAAAGGGCATAACAGTCTTCTGCCATCAAGTATTTCGTATGAAATTTTTTTTCGATACTAGCTCTTCCAGCTTTTAACCAGTAACATTATATTTTAATGGAAAATGTCTGGAAAGTAGAAAGCTCTTAATTTTGTCATGTTTTACTTTAAATGAGATGCAGTGTAGATTAAATAAATGTCATTTGCCGAAAAGTTCGCCACATTTTTTAAGTATTGAAAGTTGTACGCAAGTAATCTAAACGCTCGAAAGCTTCACAGTTTGAAAAAGTTTTCCAGTGCTACCAGACCACCTCTTTGAAAACTTTTGAGTTGCGCTGCATTGCGGATGTGAAGCCACATATCCACATTAGCTGAGTGACAGAACATGCAAAACTAATTCCATTCTTGT
>JAHZNI010000103.1:0-10276 GCA_027744415.1 Seira ritae
TGACTTGACTGAACTCAAACCCTTTCTTCGATCAATCGACTGGTCTGCTCGTTCCAATCAATAACCAAACTATAAAATTTATGTCAAGCAAAGATGACAAGTGAGGTATCGTCATTGCCTCTTTAAATGCATTGTTAACGACCTTGAAATCGAAATCATTGAGGTTGGTTATCCATTTTCGATTTTCATTTTTATGATGCTTAAGCTCTCGGCTAGGTTACTCCAACTCCAACAGACTGCAATTCTGAATTACAACATATGCATTATCCCTCTAGGCCGAAGTCACACTCCAATCATGATGATAGTGATCAATGAGCTTCCCCTCATTTATCATATTTTTAACTGCCCTTTACAATCCGTACGTAACTATGAATGACGTACTTTATTGGGAATCGGTAATTTGAGAATTGTCTTAAACACTTTGTAATGTTGCAATTTATGGCTGATTGTTCTATGCAAACTTTTATTCGCCATTTATTAGCTTCGATGGTCAATCGACTATGATTAGCGATTGTCTACTCTTGAGTTTCGGTCATGTCAATGAAACATGCAATCACTATCACGGACTTTGTCATTCGATTACATGCATATTTATTTCTAACGATGGTCAGTGCCACTGGTATTAATGCTCGAACAGTTTGTGAATGGATGTATATATGTATTTAAATTAGAGCGTTATTTTAAGTATCTCCAGTCAGATATAAGTAAAAGTAAATACAAACATTTTTTCATCACGGCAAGGTAATGTCTGTGTAATTTGAATCGATTCAAGTGACTTTATTTTTAGTCGAGCAGGTACATAGTTTTAATCCTCATAAATCATGCAGTTTTCCTTCAGCTCCACCTTGGACATTTCAGATTTTCATTAGCTCCATTAAATCTATAACGAGTAAGTGCAAAGTGCAGTACTGACAAGAAATTAATAAAAAACTTGAATGCCAGATCTGTGGCTTCCTGTTTAGAAGGAAAAGATTGAGTAAAAAATTGAACTGAATTGCCTACTATGCAGATAATAGGTATTAAGCCAGCCACTACACTGCAACAAATAATAACAGGAAACTTTTACCAGACCAGACCAGGAATAGAAACGCATGATAATAATGTTGATAGCTTAGTTTGAATAAAGTGCTCTCTTCTCTTTCATCATTAAAATTGCAAATTAAAATGAAGATGTGTACCTCTCAGGCGATGGCCTTCAAGCTCTAATTACACACAAATCTCCTCTCAATTCTATTTTTTGGCCACGTATATTCTACCGACAATCTTTCGTAATTGCTGGGGCTCAACTAACAAACCAAGAATCATAAAGTTAACACCAGCAAAAGCACACTTTGAGAAAAAAAATCTTTATTAACTGCAGAATAAAAAGTGTAACTCTAAATTTTTTTTAAAATATTCAATCATTTTTCTAAATCTGACAATAGATAAGGAAGATGAAATTGAAATGAGAGAGGTGGTGGTGTTGGTGTTGCATTATTCGATGCATGCATATGCATTTCTCCTTCGAATTGGAGCAGATAGTACAGAAATAGAACTCTAAGCTAAATTACCACCTACCACGCACTAAATGAAATGCGATTCTAAAAAATCTACGAAAACAATCAGATTCCTTCATGCTGGCCTGTCAATGATTCCTTCATAAGGAAAAAATGATATAAACGCGGTATGAGCATGAAAAATCTTTTGAGATTTAGAGGAAGACAAAACAGTTTCATCGAAGCTTTTGCATTGTTTCTGTTCATCTTCTCAGCTCCAACACTTTCCTTTCACATTCGATTCGATTCACTCATTCATTCACATTTTACACCTTCTGTTTTCAAACCAAACGGGGCACTATATTATAGTTGATATTACGTGATTGGCTCTATTGAAGCCAAACAGCAACCAAAAAAATTATGTCTTGTCCTACTGATAACAAGCTTCAGCAGCGGTGTGCGTATGTGTTTGGTGCACGCTCTCCTTTTCAAAAAATTAAGGTACATGCGCATTATCTAATAATAGTTTTTAATAGATGATTACACAAAGAAATGCATAAGAATAATAAGGTATTTTTAAAAGATAAGGGAACACCATTCAATGACCCGATGACAAGATTCTTTTCAAACTATGCAATAAGCGATGTAAACTTGACCGAATAAAGTGAACATTATCATATGCATTCTATTCTGCAACAATTTTTTCAGGTTTTTGCTTTTAAATTTTTGTGATTTCAATATTGAACTGTATCATTACGAGATTGAATTGAGGGAGGTGAGGTGATGATAATGCCTTATGGGGGAAACGTGAGTTATTCTTATTCAATTTTTTCATTGTTTTAGGGTGTAAAATTATAATTCGAATAAATGAATTGACTAAAGCTTTAAGGAGGGAATTTGGCAGTTTGACAACCATTTTATTTTAAACATTATTTCCATTGAATTTTTAAACAGTTAATAATATTCAATTCATCAAGGAGTTGATGATGGGTAATATGTACTTACGATGATGCGATGTGGACCAAAATAGTTAGCTTTCGGCCAGATTTGAAATGAACATAAAGTCTTGCGCGTTGCGCAGAATTAAAGGCTTTAGAATCAGATTAGAATAGGTTAGAAATCAAGCCGCCGCTGTTATGTTATGACCGCTCAAGCATAACTTCACTGCACAAAAAATCTGTTTGGAAAATGCACGCGTGCCGAGACAAGTTGAACTTCTCAATTACTTTATTTCACTGCACAAAAAATCTGTTTGGAAAATGCACGCGTGCCGAGACAAGTTGAACTTCTCAATTACTTTCGCATGTGAAGCGACATAAGTCATGACATGACTTGATATGATGACCAAAGGACCATCGACATCGACGCGTGAGTGAATCTTAAAATAGTGCAAGAGGGACACTGACCGACTTAAAGTTAGTTGGTGATATACATGATACTATGACGCGTGCGTCTGTTCATTCATTCAAGATCACGAACGAAATTATTTTTTGAAAATTAGGAATTTGAACTTCATTAAAAGAATGGAAATTTTTAGGCTAAGGGCTTTAAACGAATTTAATGTCCACCTAATTTAAGTAACGTGAGTACCTAATTTGCTGATGTCTATAAGGTCCTGTTACAGACCATTTGACAGGAGCAGGTAAGTTCTAATTTAATGGACTCATGTCCATTTATTTTAAAATTCTAGAAAATTAATAAATAACTGCAAAGTCTGGAAGAATTCATTATTTTTTTTACAAAATCAAAGGGAAATGAAAAGGAAATGTAGAGTAGACCTTAAGGCAGAGATAAAAGCAGTTCAAAATTCAAACTTAAAACCAGGCTGAGGCTAAACTGTCTGCAATGTTTCAGGCGATACGAGTCTACTTGAATAATTAGATGATCAAACAACAAGTGGTTAATTAATCAATCTTACAACCGCTCATATATCAGACAGCCAACCGCAAACAACTTAAGAATTATAAAAAACACATGTACCTTTAAAACATTGCTGTCATATGAGTCATGAAATGAATCGGTGGTACAGTGTGGCTCCTTTGCTTTGTGTCGTTAATAAATAATAATCTCTCTCGGCAATTAATAAAGCCCACAAGAGGAATAAAAAATGCACTTTACAATTACTATTGAGTACTCTTTTTAAAAAGCATCTCTTGAGATGCGATTGTGAAAAATTGCATTTTGCATTCATTAATTTGCATACATTAAACTTGCTTTCCTTACATAACGCTTGAAAACGAGTAACTCGAGAATGAACATACATTTTTAATCATATTAAATCTACTATGCACTTCTCTCGTTGAGGCTGAATAATATAACTCTCGTAATTTATTCGATTTTACGCTTAAAAAGGAGAATGTCACGTGTCTCGTTTTCAAAATATGTCTAATAAATTGCCATTTTAAGGCTTTACTGGTTGAGTCAAAATCAAATGAAAGTTTGGTTCCTCCAATGACATAGGCATCATTGGACTTGGACTGCGAAAATGTGCAATTGCAATGAAGTCGTAAACAAAGGGATTTACAAATCACTGGCTAAATAAAGTTGGACATTTACGCGCTGCATACATGAATACGAGACGATGTAATACCTATGTCGTCGTGTATCATGATGACATGAAATGTGATGCATGCATGCTTATCTTACTTACCACCAAAAGATTCGATTTTGCAAAGACATTGCCTTATGAGTGGATCCTAAATGATAATTCGATACGCAATGCACAAAAATCTCAAGATGCACTGGATTTGGGTTTGGATGGAGTTGAAGACAATGACAAGACAAGTTGTTCTATGCATTTATGATCACATTACCCCTTCGGCAAAAACGTTTTACTTTTGGTTGGGCGAGGCACTCATCTCATCATCGCTGCCATCATCCAACACGCCTAAATTGAAATACGACAGAGCATATATAATAATATTATTTATCTACGCAAAACACTTACTTTTAATGAGCCTATTTCATAAAATATGTACACTATACGAAAGAGTTCAATCCAATTTAGACAGGAAACGATTTAGCCGAAAGCAAAAACAAGTGCCATCAAAGTCATTATCGATTAAGTGAAATGATATGAATTAAAAAATGTGCGTGTTTTTTGCGTGAGTGTGGAATTTATTTTGTCTGAAATTACAAGTGTGCAAGAGTAAAAACATGCAAAAATAGGTTTGCTTTTGATTATTTAGGTTTGGTGGAGGGGACTATATTATATGAACTCCTTGATCTTGAAATAAAGATACCAGAAGTTGGTCTGTTTTTTTGCAAAATAAAGCATTAGCAATATTCAAATCTCATTGTTGTATCTTTCTAGTCGATGAAAAGATGATTAATGGGGAGAGATACTATTAATACCTCTAATCTTGTAAAGTGAACCATTTGCCTTTTTCTTCCTTGAACACGAGATGAATTATAGCGTGGTTTTAATCTTCATGAATATCTAATGCGTTAGATATGGTGGACTATTTAAATGCTCAATGCTCAATAGAGAATTTATTTAAATGTCTCTCTAAATTTTCCCAGTTAAAAATAAAATGAGCAATAGGCTCGAATTTCGATTTTTGATTGTAATGAATGACTGCATTTATAATCAGGAAGTAGGAAATTAGCTTTAAAATCCACCTGCAAGGTTTTAAAAAATGTAATGAAAAATGTAGTGAGGTTGGTCTGTCACTGCACGTGGGTACCTAGTTCACGCAAACACATTCCCACGCTTATTTACACGAAGCCTTTTCTTTTACTGCATATAAGTTCATTTAACCTTTGAAATCGATCGAGACCGAGACTCAAGTCAAAGTCATAAACGCTTCGGACTAGGACATGACATGACACTAGCTATAGTTTACCTTGATATAAGTAAGCGGAGTACGACATAAGCTATGAATTACGTAGAATAAGTAGAACAAAGTGCTGACAGGAATAAATAACGTTTGCATTGTTTTTTTGCACTACTCTGGAACAAGAAAAATGCGATTCTTTGTCTTCGCAAATTTTTAAAAATGGAAAGTACCTGTTCTACAGTCTACACAGTTGCAATAGGACTCCGAGCCTTGTCTTCGGGAAATTTAGAAGTGCAAAAGCATAGCAATTACGATTTATAACTTTCTACGGTGCCACCACCTCTCACACGAATGAATGAGGCTAAAAGTATGAATTAAAAATGGATGCCAATAATTATAATTATTGCTCATTGTAAATGGAAATTTTTCGCGTGTTTTAACACAATTCTTATAAGTTTAATTATGAATTAAGAGTTAGCTTTATAAACTGAGATCGGAAATGGAATGCGATGTTTTTCTTTGACCTTAAACAAGACCAAGCAATCAATACATGAGCATTAAGTAAATAGGTAAAAATCCATTTCCGCACTCTGATATCATGTATCATCTTGATTGCAGTCGTCGCGTCACCAATGCTTACCTGTGTATGCGGCCTTCGTTCTAACGTACCATCGGTATTTTTGTGAAGGGAATGAAGTGCTCGTTTAAAAATAGAGATTTTTAATGCTCAATAAAACCATTACTTCATAATAATATTCATTCAACTCAGAGAGAACACAGGCTTTAAAGCACCATTTCTTCGAAGCCTAAATGCATATTAATTATGATGCCGTATCAAATGAAAAAATGTAATCACTCGCTCATTATGTATCCATTTGTCCAAATAAAAAAATCCTCATGAATAAACACAAATTGTCATCTAGCAAGAAAGCTAGGCGTTTCCCAAAAAATTGCCAACAACATCACCATTTAAGAGCTCAACCTTATCAGTCCGTTGTCCGTTTGCCAGACAGAGCTGCATTATTATTTCTTATTGCAACTGAATTGCATTGCAGCGCAGTGCAACAATATTAAATCAAAAGTGCATTCAATTCCCGTTCGTACTCCCTAAAAATGAAATATAAAATGATTCATTATCATATCACACGCACTACGCAATCCACCTATCCAAATAAAATATACGTAACTGTGATGGTTGGTGCCATCAAGAAGCATAATATTTTAAAGTCCTCATTGCCTCGACCATCCAAAACAGTTTACTCTATTTTTTCATTCGATTTTTATTCGAAATTATTACGCTACTCCGCATTATCATAATCATAAAAAAATACATGTGACAAGATGATGCTGATGATTCCCCAACGATGCCAGTCGCGAGTTGCCAATTTGCTTTACTTACGAACTTCATGATGTGATTATCACGTCATATCATCGAGCATATAGTCGTTCGTCGTGAACTTAAAAAGCCACAGGCTTTGATGTTTTTAAACAGTCGCTTTCAGTTTTAAACGATCTTTCAACAAATTGCGAACATTTCTATTGTGTGCTTTTCAAAACGTCTCGAGGAAAACATTATATTGCCGACATGGCTGTTAAATGGTGAAAAATGCTTTTTTATTTTGAAGTCATTAAATCCAAGAACCTAAAAAGTTCTGCAAAGATTTAATGGAGCGGTAATGATCAGGCACACTTCAGTCATTTGTGGATGGTTAAAATGGCGAATTTATGAAGATGATGGAGATGGTGGGGTAAGTATGTTATAATAGTATATTCAAAGAAGGAAAAACCACATTGCTCAGAATTAACTTTTCTTATCGGGATCCATACTTATCATCTCGATATTACATAAGTCCTGGCTGACTTGCCTAGGGGAGGAGGATAACATATAGAACACTCGTTCTTCTAGACTTTGTTTTTTCCTCCCCTCCTCATCAAATCTGACAAGACCACCATCGCTGTACCTGTACAGTACTACTTCGTACGTACCTCTCTGAGAATGAGGTGACAAGAGCAGACATAATTAAATTGCATCGCGTCGCATGCAAAAAAAAANGGAGGAGGATAACATATAGAACACTCGTTCTTCTAGACTTTGTTTTTTCCTCCCCTCCTCATCAAATCTGACAAGACCACCATCGCTGTACCTGTACAGTACTACTTCGTACGTACCTCTATGAGAATGAGGTGACAAGAGCAGACATAATTAAATTGCATCGCGTCGCATGCAAAAAAAAACAACTGAAGCAAAAATATACACGCATATGTATATAATCAGGCACACTTTAGTCATTTGTGGACGGCTAAAATGGCGAATTTATGAAGATGATGGAGATGGTGGGGTAAGTATGTTATAATAGTATATCCCAAGAAGGAAAAACGACATTGCTCAGCATTAACTTTTCTTATCGGGATCCATACTTATCATCTCGATATTACATAAGTCCTGGCTGACTTGCCTTGGGGAGGAGGATAACATATAGAACACTCGTTCTTCTAGACTTTGTTTTTTCCTCCCCTCCTCATCAAATCTGACAAGACCACCATCGCTGTACCTGTACAGTACTAAAAACAACTGAAGCATAAATATACACGCATATGTATATATATTGATGACCACTCTATCTTTTCACTTTAGTTCTCTCCCCCTGTCTCGCACAATTAACTTTAAAAAAATAAATGAGAATTACGTAGGTACACCTAATTTGATATGATTTGATTAAGTAAGGGTGCTTATATGCATACATATATGCGTAGCAAGTGCAAGCGCGATTAGGTAGGATTACGTGAACGTGCTCCAGATTCCCAGTGATTGATCGGCATTGTTCACTGCATTTCTTGTTCGTGTGGTAATCACGCTTTTCGAATAAGGAGAATCATGAAGTGAGCGTCTGTGTCTATATTTGCATTGGAGTTTGTATTTTCGCATCCTCCTCCCTTTTTTGTCTTCCTTTTGATTGTGGAAGTATTGTCTAGTCTAGATAGCCATAACAAATACAGTGAAGCTCAATCATTGCAATAATTTGAGATGATGAATGTATAATAAGAATTAAATTCTTATAAATGAAAGAGTGGGGTTGACTATTATTCAGAGAGAAATCAAAGTGTGAAATGTACGGAAAGATGTAAGTAAATCCAACTCCACTAAAACTTCATAGAAATGTTTAGTTTCTCGATTGAAGTTTAAGATCTTGAGAGAAGGCAGTTTGAAACTTTTCCTTCATTTTGCAGGAGCAGCACATAAAACGTTCTCTGTTCCTGAGTTTTAGTTTGCATGTAGTACCAATAAATGTAAAGAGCAATTAGGACTTCATATAAAAACCACGTTTTACGTTAAAAGATCACTTTGTACAATTTTGTAGCAGACATAAAAATTAAAGCTTTTCTATGTACTTTTAGGCGTAGCTCCTTAAAGGTGTCTCTCCATTTGCCATTTGAAGCATGTAAGTTTAAAGCTTCTGGTTCGTCCTCATCTTCATCAAATTGGTTTAACGCATTTTCTCGCACTCTTTGCCTACAAGCTTAGTTCCTTCTTTTTTCTACAAAACAGTGTGCATTTTTACGATAGGATTATGATTTAGTGATAAAATTAAATATATTACTGATTAAAGGTATAAGAAATAGAAAATAGGATGGGCCCTTGGAGAGGTAGAGCAGCGAGCTCATCATTTCTGACTGGCAATCATTCAATCTAAGTATATTTTTCAATTTATAATTTTGAAAAAGAGTTGTAAAAATAGAATATTATAGCATAAGTAAAATAAGATAACGATAATAACAGTTCTGGGGATGATTATGATGGTGATATAGTTTTTTTGGACTGGCTTGGCTTGATTGCTTTCATATGCACTTGATTATACGAAGTTTGTAAAAAGGAGGATGGGATAGCAGCACAAAAGAAAAGGGAATACGTAAAGGTGAAGTGAGTTAAGAAGCAAGCGACTAGTCGTGTTGTGATAAGCCCATCGCCAACAACACCAACCAGCGCCAACAACATCCATAAGCGTAAAGAGAGCGTAAGGAGCAGCGCTCTGCATGTCATGAGGATACCTCTTTGTTAACTCTTTCAAAGCGATTTTATTGTTGCGTTAGACGCTGAAAAGGGAACGTGCTCGATCTCGATTCCCTCTGCCTGAAAAAGTTCTCCCCTGTTACGTTATACTTTTTCTAGGTTAATTTATGTAGGATATTAGTAATTTTGTGAATAGTTAAGCAGTTGGAATCATGTGGAAGCACGAGTGGCTGAGTGTGACGGTGGCGGTGGTAGTTCTAGTGTCGGTTTTATTTATTGAGGTTAAGTCCACCCCCTTGTCTCACCAGCAGCAACTTCGGAGGAGGGGGATTGCCAGGGGAAGAAGTGGATCTGTGACTTTGCCTGTGTCGGCAGAGCCTGAGGTATGCAAATAACGGAAATAAGATTAATTGCAATAAAAAGGAATAATGTTGCAGCATTTCATTCTCCGGTGAAGGTAATCGAAACGACTGAGCCGATTGGGGTTGAGTACACATCCACCAGAAATATTGCGGAACAGGAAAAGCAATTGAAAGCATATGAAAAAGCTTTGAAAGCCCGTGAGGCGGAACTTGAAACAATCAAGGCAGCTTTCCTGGAACGTGAAAAAGTTCTGGAGGAAAGGGAATTCGCTTTAGATGTTCGCGATGCTGATCTGGATCAGCGAAGCAATAGTATTGACAAGCAAGTGCTAGAAACTGACAAGCGCCTCAAGGAGCGTGAGGATAGGATCTCAGCACGAGAAAAAGCTTTGGGTGAAAGGGAATCGGAAATTTTGAAATTAGCTGAGGCTCGCGAGCAAGAAATGGAAAGGCTGTCCAGAGAGCGAGAAAATGCTGCACAGCTCAGGGAAAAAGCTCTCGAGGATCGAGAACTCGCTGTTGCAGAGCGCGAAAAGAAAGTTGAGGAAAGAGAAATCCGTGTCCAGAAAAGGATGGAGAATAACAGGAAACGGTTCCAGAGGCGTATGGAATTACGTCAACTGGAGCAAAGAGTTGGAGTAGTTAGCTCCT
>JAHZNI010000104.1:0-14282 GCA_027744415.1 Seira ritae
AAGGAGAAGAAAGGAGAAGGAGATTAGAGGAAACTAGAAAGTAGCTTTGCTACTTAATAAATCGCGTAGGTATATGCATATTTATTCATGTAAAATCACATATCGGAGCTGACAAAGTTTAGAGTAAGCAGGTTAGAATGCATGTTATTTGTTCGTATATTTCAAGAAAATTGATAGTTGATAGCTTAGTTGTCTACCATACTTAATTTCATTAGATTCATTCATCATCATATTTTTAATTTTTACTGAAAATACACTCAACTTAAATGGAATATTGCGTGGTTGAGGAGCTATATGAATTGAATGAAAATTACCAATGATGACTAAAAGATTTGTGGGCGTAGGCAGGCTTTAAAAATATTAATGATGACAATGAGCTCAATAATGATTCATTAAAGACATCTAAAAGTACTAGTAATTAAATTAACGATAGGGCAACATTAAGAATCATGCATGCCAGTCATGTCGTCCGTACTCCTAGACAGAGTGTACATTGTACAGTAAAGGGATTTCAGTAACGATACAATCAAGTAGTCAGCTTACAGCTTAACTTAATGTCATTGTCAACATTCAACATAGATAATAAGCATTTTACTTGCGGTTACGATTATTATTACAATGCATGCTTCGCTTCACACAACTTCTCAAAGTCATAAATAGTTGTAAATCATGAGCTTGAGTCATACCATACGCATACCCCCAAACAACTTTAGATAGGTGATAGGTGCGTCATGTACTTATTTTTAATTATTTAAAAAATCATTTCTATTATTTCACGCTATTCAATAGTACATTTTCATTTTAAGAAATCCTAAAAGGTATATTGTAGTTAGTGTTAATTACATCACGAAAATTACGCCCTTCTTCGCGACGCGTCTCGCTCTTTGTTTGGTCCTCGTCCACGTTGAAGTGTTTCATAACAATGCAATCTCTGTCTGTAAAGCAACCTGCAAGCAACAACAAAACACCACGACCACACCACACACGACGACGACGATGCATTGCATTGCGATTCATTCATTTTGCTTCACTGGCTTTTTTTGCTTCAGCAGCAGCCTGCATGCAGATCGATCATAGTGCTTTACTTTCCTTTGTGGTTATTTTGGTGCGTAGATTGATAGGTAGGTGCTTTTTGTTGCTATACAGCAGTACCTACTCATTTGTAGATACGTCGCAATTATGCAAAGCAGCAATATTATGTGTTCACGTTCACAGTTTCAGAGCATCTGTTTTTAAAGCATTTGAAGGATAGCACTGCAGTATTTTTTGGAAATACAAGCACAATACACGTTTTTGTTCCCCTACATGCTAAAAGCGCTTGAGGGTGCTTTTGCTTGTTGCAAAACAGCTACAGAGAGAAAAAAATGCTTTATTCGTCTCAATTTCCTTCCGTACTTCACATTGTTCACTATACTTTACTACTAAATGTGTTTGTGTGCTCTCAACTCTCTGTTATTATTACATTACAATTAAATAATTTTTTTAGTTAATTAAACTCTAAACAGTTTTCTCCATCTCGTGATTACTATCACCATATTTTTTACTGAAAGATCTAAAGAAAAATATCTCTGCGTTTTTTGACTGCATTATATTGCGACACGACTAAACAATCCAGTGTAAAATCTTAATAAAAATTTTCCAGGCATCCTAAATGAGAACATTATATTTTCAGCCATAATGCCATAAAGCAGCATTTAAAACTGCATACATTAAGCTGCTTGAACAGCCATAAAAAGTTCATACATCTGCTTCGGCTTCAAGTTTTTACGTTTCGTTTTAGTGGAGGTTTTGAGCACACAACACACTGTCCACATAAAAAATATTATTGCCCATTCATTAGTTAAATATATCTTCTTTACGATACGACATACAACTTAAAAAACCCGAGCGATTTTAAAATATAATCTTGGCACCGTACATACTTCTGCTGGCCTACAGTACCTTTTTATTTTTGAAAAAAAAACTTGCAGCGAAATGTGAAGTAATTTTATCGTGTGAGATCTTCCTCAGCGTCTTTGTACAACTTTAACAAATCAAGTCAATGCCAGTGTGCCACTTTTAATTGTTAATAAATGATAGCGCGATAAGTCGTCTGTACCAAACCAAAAATTACAAGAAGCGCACAAAAAAGCTATCAACAACAGTCCTGCTCATCTTTAAGTATAGCGTCACTGAATTGCAGCAATTAGTATAGGTTCGGTTTCAGAAAAGGCCAAAAAAGAGAGGAGGAGATGGTGATTTAAATGGTCCAGCAGTACCTTTTTGAATGTTTGCTTGTGCAAGTCATTATTCCCCGTGATAGTGACTTTGACACGGCTACGACTTCTTCGACGACGACGACAGACCAAGTTTATAATTTTCTGGGATAACCTCATCACTTAAAAGCTTTTTACTCTGCTAAGATGGAATGGGGCGAACTCCCATCTGTGGTACTACTCGAGATCTATGACTACCTCTGCGTGAAAGATCGTTTGATCGCTTCCAGCGTCTGCAAAAATTGGAGAGTTCCAGTTTTTCAAGTGCCATTATCGGATGACGAACTGAAGCTGAATCTTCGCACGGATGCTGATTTGCCGAAAGTCCGATTTCTCGCAAGGAGTTTTGCAGTCAAGGTTCCTGACGTCAGTCTCGTCTTTGATGCTTCCAGCCCGGATTGCTTAGATTTGGTGGAGGAGATTTTTGAGCTCTTGGAAGACAACGTTCAGCTACGATCCCTTCGTATTCGGATTTCGGAAGAGTCTTTGACTAAGGATATCTTTGGGGAACACGCGAACACCAACACTCTGATCCTCAGAAACTACTTTCTCAAGTAAGTTATTCAGTTTTTCATAACTTTGGGAGTTGTGGCAGGAAATAGTCATTATCACAATTAAATATTTTGTTGGGAACAGGAAAGTCTTGGAACCGCTGCATCACGTTCTTCAAGCTAGGAACTGTTTGGAAATCTTCAGCTTTCCTTTTGTCCAGGAACTTGCTTACAAGGGCAGTTTAATCCTTGACAGCTTGGCAAAGACCAACAAGGTTCATTCCATCAGAAAGCTCTTCCTGGCCACTGTTCGCCATGCTACGGCGTACGGGTCAGTTGGACCTTCTCTATTCTCTGCTTGGAACCTGAACTCTTTCGACAATCTCCAGGTAAGTGCCGATATTTTTTCTTTAATTTTGGATTTATTAGTCATTTTTTCTTTTATTTTGCTGACGATGTGCAATTTTTTCAACCTAGATGCTGAGCCTTGACCATGATGTGCTCTCTGACAATGTGTTAGCCACATTGGGCGTTGACAATCGTAATGGTGGAATAAAGCGCCTGAATCTAACTGCCGTACGCGCTAACCCAGAGGTTTCAAACATTGGATGGACAAAGTTCGTAGCTAACAAGTAAGTAAATCCATTAAGTTAATAAGTAGCTGCATTGATTATTTAATTGAGATACATTTATGTTTTCATTTTATAAATTGTCATTTGTTTGATTTTCAGTCCTGCTTGTGGAGTTCGTCTGACTATTGCTGGTCGCCAAGTGTTGTTGAATCACAGCTCAAATCTGCTCTTTCCCAGCCTTCCCCTTACTTATTTCCGAGCCATGTATTGTAAGGGAATCCGAATGGCCTGCATGAATTCTCTTATTCGTTGGAATGAGAAAACCCTGGAGCATTTGGAATTGATCGATGAGAACTATGACTGGATGGAGTACATGAGCCAAGCAGAGGAACTAGAAGGCGATCAATTTTTGGATCCATTCATTTATGCCGCATGGAGATGTCCAAACCTACGCACGATCAAGATTGGTAATTACAGAATTACATTAAATCGTTATTTTTTATACATAATGTATTCGATTTTCACTTTGCCTTTCGATAAGAATTGATTTCATAATTGATATTTTGATTTATTTCAGGGTTTTTGTATTGTGGGCATAATCTTGTTGGGATTGCCAGACTTAAGGGATCAAACTTGGCATGTCTTGAAATTGCAAAGTCACAGGTTGTCTACCACAGCATGTCACAACTGTCGCAGGTATGTGTGCACATTTTCAATGAGCGATTGTTGAGTTTCTTGCTTTTTCTTAGTAATTTATTAACCAAATGCTCTCAATTATTTTCCAGGAGGTTAGCAAGGCACTAGGAAGGAAATGGCGGCCAATTGACGATGGTGCTTTCAGTAAATCCAATGTAACAAACGCCAAAATTCCGCGAAACATTTTGCACACCATGAGAGCTCTGTATGAAGACGAGGAACTATAATCGAGTAATCAAGATCACAAAATGGGCCAGATTTATCAACCATACCAAAATACAAAATCATTGTCATCATTAATTTGCAAAAATTAATCGCTGCTTTATACAAACATTCGCTGAGATACTGCCTAGAAGAGAGCCTTTATCGGGTGAGCTGTCTCTATCATCATCGCTAAAAAATTCTTATTTTACATATAATGTACGTCGTACGTGTAATTCGTCAATCATCGTACTGCATTTTAGGAATAAGATATATATGAAAAAAATGAATTGATTTTATGTGCATCTTTGCACGTTTTAATAATCTATACTGAATTCACGAAAATAATTCTAGGTTAAGCATGGATATTTCGAGTTTGTAAGTTAGTTTCGTAAGTGCATCAATCGTAAGTACCTAATCTAGTTCGCAAAAGTGCTAAAAGTTAATCGTCTTCGTGCTTTGATGCAACATCGAGTTAGCATGAAGTATTTAGAAAATTCTAGTTTGTGTTGTCGACATCAGCGAAACACATTTGTAGTAAGAAATTATAAGCAGCATAGGATTACATACTTCAGTATAAGTACTATTCCAAAGAAACCAGTCATGATCATCAAGCTTAATTTTTAACTATTTTATGCAAAAAGACTGGATGTTTGAGAAAGACTCATCATCAAAAAGCTGTCTGTGACTAAAATACATAACGTAATTATAACAATCTCTTTATGCAAGTCAACCAAACAATCTGTAAAAAAGAGCAAGTCACCGAAAGCAACTCCCTACCACACACACACTTTTCAAATCTTTCAAAAAGCTCGATAGGTCGAAAGAATTTTATTGTTAGAACAGATAATGCAAAGAAGAAGAAGCGGTAAAAGTAAAACCAAACAAACTGACTGTTTTATGTAGGTATTCAGAACAAAAGCATTCCTTAAAAAGATACAAAGCAACTTTTTAAAAATATTGTCCTAGTCGTTACGTTAAAAACTTTAGATGGAAGGACGACAGAGCAAAACAAAATATCTTTTAAAACGCATTTATAAAACGGTATACGCAACACGCAAAGAAAAAATAATGTTTTTTATTGAAAAGTCACGAAGAATGAGGAATGTTAGGAGACGGAGTTGCAATCGAAACAAAATATAACGTGTGAAGTTGACATCAACACTTTTCTCCTGCAATCCTACGAAATCGTTGAAGGATTTTTTAGCGAACGTTATTTATGTATTTAAAAGAGGGTTGATGGCGGAAGTAGTACACACAGTCACAGAGATCGTATTAATGTTTCAAATATCTCAGACATGATGGAAAAGAAGCATCGAATATATAAACAGTACGCTATCATCATCCTACACGCTGGGTTTATTTTTGTGTTTAGGGAAAGCGTATTTAAAATTAAATAGACTAAGTTTACTGTTATGAAAAAAACATTTGACTCAGAAAAATGCTTTTCGGAGCAGTTATATGAAAATTGCCTTTAATATAATCTTAAGATTTAGCTACTCTATAGGTTTTAGTCATTAAATAACATGCATTCATATTCACACACATAAGTCATCTTTATTGTTGTAATGTACGCATCAGGATGAAAGTGCTCTTGATATCTGAACGTATAAGCTTCTTCGTTAAGATTCATGAAAGAATTATTATTCCTCTTACCTCGTCGTTTCTGGCCTTGTGGATGTTGTGTGTATTATTAATTTGGTTAAGAGTATTTCAGTCCCAAGAAAATCCTGGGAGCTTAAACAATTTGTAGAGAATTAGTAGGGACTAAAATTTCAAGCGAAAAAGAAAGACAAAATTGGCACGATCAACAGTAGAAAATTTGGAGTGATAGCGTAGACTCTCAAATTACATCTTTCTTGGTGTGAGCGAGGCATTTAACCTATGAATATTATTGAATTACACTTCTGCCAATATCTTATGCAGTAGAATTTAAGTCATCTTCCTTACCTTCTATTTTCTACAACCTTCAACCTTACATGCAGGGAAGTAAGTAAGCTAACTATAAATTCTAAGCAATAATCAAAATGGTATGAATTGAGATTGAAACACGTGTGAGGTGAATTAGGATGAGTAGAAATATCTCTCTCAAGCCTTAAATAATTCGTTTATCTCTTCCGAAATGTTTATGCTAGTTATGGCTGTAAATCTACATGCTATACTTTAAATCTAAAAATTAATTACTAAAATTACTTCTCTGCGTATGATACCATTAGGTTAAAAAAAAGATACCGATGTTTTGTGACCTATGGGAGAAAGCTAGGTATCGCACTTCTCAAACATCGCATAGGTAGTAGGTACTTGCCTACCTTTTGTGACATGACTATGACTATCATGATCAGTCACGTCACGACCACCATGAATCGTTGGAAGATTTCAAATCGCATCTCACTTGTCCTAAGTATTAGTCGTTTGGGAAATCGCAATTTACAAAAAAAAAAAGAAATAGAGGAGGAGGTGGAGAAAGTTAACTAACACAACCAAAAGTAAACATCTGTGATGAAACTTAAAAAAAACTCGGACTTCTCTCTTATCTACTGATTCTCAGAGATAAATATTTAATCGAGGAACAACGTTGATAAGCATTTATAGATAAGGCATAGGTAGACAAGAAAAACATACAAAATATATCGGGAGAAATATTAATGTTTAAGAACTCGAACTCGCTAACAAAGAAGGTCGTGGTGGTAAACGAAGCGCAAAACCAAAAACATAAAAGACGTAAAGATTCAGTCCCAAAAAATCATCTAGGAAATAGGAAACAAAGTATCTACTTTTTCAGTTTTTTCTCCAGTTTAAGATTTACGTACAACTGTGGAGAAGATGCCATTGTTAAGTAGGAGTCGAATCTACATGCATACATTCATACTGAAGCTTATGAATAGAATGAACAGAATGATCCGAAAAACGTAGTTTGATTGATGAGAAAAAACTTTAGCATAATTAAATCCTTTCTTCATAAATGCTTTGTTAAGTTATATAATTAAGAAATTTCTCTCTTCTTCTGCATCTTCTTCTTATGAAATTGGTGTGCTTGCCTCACTCTCTTGAATACAGTTTCGTGCACACACTAAACCTTTTCAAAACTTTTACTGGTTAGTTAGGTACTTATATATATAAGGGAAGCTCTCTTTCTTAAATACATAATCAAAGTTGCGTGAAAACACATGAATTTTGAATTAACATGAATTAAGTAATGATAATGATAAGCATAGTATCTAATCTTGAATTAATTAAATAGGACTTAAAAGTTGTAATTACTTCTGAATTAAATAAGTTACTAGCACATCACCACGAAATGCATTAAATAGCATCACAGATAATTGTCGTTCGTAGTTTAATCAATACATACACAGCTAAGATTTTTTGTTATTTCACAGAAGTTTTAGTTTTATAGGCTATATTTTTGGCGTATAATACAAACGCAATCAATTTACGCTGAATTATTATCATTATTATAAAGTCATCAAGAATCATCGAGAGTGCCTCCTCGTTTGCAAAGAAAAACTAAATCAGGATGTTTTCAACGCGGATTTTTTGTCAGGAGGCAATTGGTGGAACTGTGAGAATATATCTTGATTAAAAAGAACTGCACAGTCAAAAGAAACAAGATTGGAAGAGGGGAAAAACTATACTACCCATGTAATGTGTACATCTCTATATACAGTTTTATAACAATGTTCTACGTAAATATTTTAAAAAAGTGTATAAATCTCATTTACAACAAAACAGACTCAGAACTGAACAGACTGATTATCATCCTGTGCGTGTAGAAGAGAGAAACAAAACAAAAAACAGATTAATTGAAGTTAAGAACCTTTTAAGAAAAGAAAACAAAGGCAACAAGTGCTACTACATACATACTACTACTAAAACAAAAAAAACGCTCTAGAATGTAAAAGCAAGAAATACACACTATATTTAAATGAAAAAAGAAAGCAACACCGAAACCAAAAGTTCTTCAAGTACCTGAAAAACATATAATAAAGTACATAATATCTTTTAGTATCTCAAAAGAAACAAAGGCAAAAGGCAACCCACGACCCAACTTTTTTAACGTGCTATAAATAAGAGAGAAAGAAAGAGAAGCAGGAAAGATAAGTGCTAAAAAGCGGAAGAGGAATAAAATGAGGTAGAGAGAAATAGAGATTTATTGCTGTGATTATGACCACACTAATTTTTTATCCACGTAAGAACGTTGAAACATCAACTGAATATTTCACAAGTTTGCCATATTACATACTACATACTACTCACCAACTTTGTCGTGGTAAAAAAAATTATGTTTAATTTCTTATGACGAGACAAAAGAATTAAATTTTGCATTCCACGCAGGTTTTGGAGAAAGGTATGCAGAGGATAAAGTCATTCAATTGTAGCAGATTAATAATTATTACGTTTAAAAATGAATACCAATACCAAACAACAACACCTTTCTGCCTTATGTAATTACTATCCTAGTTTTTCTCTTTAAAACATATATTATGCGTTTTTTGTATATATTGAAGCTTTAAAAAAAGGAAGTAGTAGTTTTTTGGAGGTGCAAAAAATTATTAATTCGTCCATCGAAAATGTAGCAACAACAAGAAAAAAATTTCTTTGGTAAAAAATAACACTTTTAAAAACTCGTATTAATTAAAGCGGATGCATGGAACTTAAATAACTTGAAAATTGTATTACTAGTAGTGCATTCGCCCTAAAAATGCATTTGATGAGGAGGAGGGTTTTTAAAGAAAGGAGATCAAAAACGTATTTAGAGACTTGAGACCAAAGACGAAAAAAAGTAATGTATTATACATTTTTAGCAAAAAAAGGGATTCCTTCAGACAATGTTCAGTCTTTGTAAAATATACTGTACTTAATTCATAGAGAAACAATCCTTCTTCTGACATGAAATGCTCACCACGAAAGTACATTATTGAATCATGCTCCAAAAAAAATTGCATTCATTCTAAGTATGATTATACCAATGGCCATGGCATTTTTAACGAATTTAATAAATGAGCTGATACGAGATGACTGCTCTTTGAGAAACATAATTTGTGCAGTCAGTCTCAAATAGTCAATTTTTTGTGAAGGAAAAAACTATTTTCTCAGAGATGAAAAAAATGTCAACCACACAAAAGTATATTAAAGGTGAAGGGAGGAAGTGGGGAAAAAACTATATAGGTTTATAACGATTTGCAAAACTGAAAATATAATTTGTACAGCGACATCGAGCCCGGTTTTTAAAAACAAATGAAAATTGTTATACTTTGCGGTAATTTATATCATCGTGATACTAAATAGCAAAAGAATGGGGGGGAAAAGAGAAAGTACTACTATATCTATGCACATTATTTTGTTGCCCACAAAATAACTTCAACAGTATTGTTCTGATTTCAGTTATTAAGATCAGTGCTGCTTATATAGTAACTTCTCGCAGTACATATTATTATTATGCATTTTAATCGTTTTAGAGCACCTGTGCGCTCCTTTTGTTCATTAACTAATCGTGTAGAGCTTCTTTTACAATACTTGTAGAGTTTTTTTGTGATCCACCTGTTGTAAATGTCTAAACTCTTATTTTTATTGACATCTCTAATTTGAGAAGGAAAACGAAAAGTATATTAAGTCAACCAAAGAGAAATTACTTGACAAAAACTAACTGTCAATATACATAATATATACATGCATATATTTTAGATTTTTGTTGTTCTTGTAAATTTTATTTGAATGCATTTATAAGTTGGGCGTATATAATAATCTCACTATCGATATCGATCCCAGGAAGGAAAGGGAAAAAACCTTTTACATTTTAATCAATGTTCTTCTGGTGCATTTACATAATATACATACGTTAATAGCAAAAAAGACCGTTGTTTTTTATCCTTGGAGGCAGGTTAAACAGCAGAGGTCGATGGTGAGCCGAGAGAAAATATATTCTGATCTTCTTTTTAGATGGTATCGCATCGCTTCCATTCCATAATGCCCCATGTTGTAAAATACAAATGAAAGAACTGTTATCGTTATCATCGCTGCAAAAAAGTATAACAATGTGCTCGCTGTTAAGTAAATTGTTGTTGTTGTATAAAAATGTAAGTCATGTTTAAAAAAACAGAACAGAAGCAACGAAAAGACTGAAAAAAACTATAGGTGAAAGGATATAAAAACAAACAAAACATGCTGAAGAAATTATGGTATCTCTCTCTACTACTCTGTAAAAAGTAAATGTAAATCACAAAGGAACCTATACAAAAACTGAAATTCATCATCATCATCATAAAAAATTTCAAATGATCATCATTACATTACTTGCATTACATACATTACATCAATCAAAAAAAGAAATACATACTATACGTAGTGAAATGTAATATGTATTTGGGTTGTTCTCTAACAAAGAACTTGGGAAGGGAAATTGAATCACTTCTTTTTCAGCGTTTTGAAGAAGAAAAAAAATAACGTCGAAAGATACATTACCACAAAAAAGTTTATTGTAGTTTTTTTAAAGAGCATTTAAAGGTCATCATTCATCCATCATTGTTATTTGTATTCAATATAAATATAGTCGTTCGCATTATTATCAAGCAAATTATTATATATTATGTATTGTGTAACTAATTGGCGGAGAAAGTATATTGCTTATCTTCAGAAATATCATATTTTAGTTTGGCCTGAAAGAAGGGGTTGGTCTTGGTAAAAGTTATTCAATTGACTGAACGATAATGAGTCAAATGGTTTACTTCCAGAAAGGTTATGAATTTCTGACTAGAATTGGTTTTGTCGATCGTCATCTCATTAAAAGATTTAACTACATAATAATATCATTGCATACGTTTTCCTCTTGGAAAAAAACTAATTATCTTAGGTACTATTTAGGCATATGAATAAGTTAGAGTAAAGTAAGTAAAGATGGATGATAAAATTAAATTCTGGTTAATAATGTTTAGATTTTAATTGAAGTGGCATATTATAGTAATCGATTTGGCTTAATTTAAGCAAGCGTGTGCATATGCAATTCACGTGACGAATTGATAAATGGTTACACTTCGATTGCAATCTAATCTTAATGAACAATTAACCCTAAATGTTTCAAGCTCCTTTAAACTACTTCAATTTTAACGAGTTTATTTTGTGGTTAAATATAGGCTATAGATTTAAGTTTACAAAACTAATTCTTCAAAAATGAACTTCACTTCTATTTCTGTTTTAAAATATATTATGTTTTTTTTGTGTGTTCAGTGATGATTAGAATAAACTAAATTGTTTCGCTAAGGAATAGTTCTGCTGACATGATGTACAAGATAGTTTCACATCCACGCTATTATAAAAAATGTTTAAAAAAATATCTATTATATTTGAACTTTAACTAGAGAGATTCCACTTTCCTAAAATGTCTAATGTCATACAGATAGTCTTGACTTTAATAATGACGCAAATTAACCTTGTTGTTATTCAGTTTTTTTTGTGCAGCCTAATAGAATGTTTAATTTTAATGATTTTTTTGCGTAATTAATGAATCGAATCTATTGTTTTAAAATATACGTACTATAGTACATAATTTTATCTATGCACTCTATATTGCATTATATGAAATGTCAGATTAATTATACAAATATGAGGTATGAAAATGAAATGAATTATTATTATGAATCAAATGAATTTAGAAACGTTTTCTTCTGATTTAATTACACTGTGTAGAATTTTAAATAGATGTTAAATATTATGTTTTTTCTGATTGTGTTTAAATAAAATTGGCGACTTTTTGAGTTAAAAAATTGCGTAAACAAAAACTTTTATTTGTGTAAATCATCTTGCGAATCCGACTCCGAGTGAAAAGTATTTGCATTGCATTTGTCTAAAGTCTTGCCATGCATCCTATTTATTGCGTTGGAATGAGTCAGGCTATGCATGAGGAGGTTTAAGTGGTTGGAAGTGAGACAATTGAAAGCATTTATTTTCATATATGTACTATTATTATACATGATACATACTATTATTCTCAAATATTTTTATCATCTATAAATATTGTCTTCAAATTTTCTCCGTTGTAATTTTTGCATAACTCTCTGCCTAAGTATTCAAGGATAATACAGGAGGAACAAGAGGATTAGGCTTGAACAATGAAGGAGGTAAGTAACTTTAACCTTTATATGTACATACTTAGCCTAAGTATTCAAGGATAATACAGGAGGAACAAGAGGATTAGGCTTGAACAATGAAGGAGGTAAGTAACTTTAACCTTTATACATACTTTAACTTTAACTGATATAAACTTAAGTTATAATATTTGTATAGTTGAACAACAAAATGATATTTTTTATTACATTGTACATTGTACGCGCTGTAGATCTTAGAAAGGTTAAAAAAAATCTTTTTAGGCATCATTCATCCTTTTCACAACCGCTTTGTAAAGTGAGGTAAAGGCATAAACAGTTATACTTATTATAATGACCAGCACCACAAAGATCTTAGAAAGGTTAAAAAAATCTTTTTAGGCATCATTCATCCTTTTCACAACCGCTTTGTAAAGTGAGGTAAAGGCATAAACAGTTATACTTATTATAATGACCAGCACCACAGCAAACACTGTTGACATCAAGGATGGTTCAATGGAGCCCCTGTGGCTGCTCGCGATGCTTCCTCCGGATCCTCTTCGATCTCCATCAACATTGACCATTATACGTCGTATTTTCTCCATTTCATAGTCATCAAGCTGAGTCTCAAATGAAATATCTCTGTATTTAAAAAGGCAAATGTTTAATATTTTATGTCTATGAAGAATTTAACGGGGAAGAGAATCAAGCATTCGGTGAAAGTACCTCGCATCTGGTGATAGATTTCTCTTTCGGGCCATGTTGGCAAAATTGTTATTGCTGGTAATGCTGGATGAATTGGAAACAATGCCGCTGCTCGTGGNAGAATCAAGCATTCGGTGAAAGTACCTCGCATCTGGTGATAGATTTCTCTTTCGGGCCATGTTGGCAAAATTGTTATTGCTGGTAATGCTGGATGAATTGGAAACAATGCCGCTGCTCGTGGCGGAATTCTTGTCCTTGGAATCCGGTGATCCATCTTTAAAGGGTCCCGCCTGCTTGTGAGGGCTTGTATGAATGTAAATACCTGAAAAAGAAAATAAGCAAAAGTAAGTTGAAGTATGCCAAGTGAAATTGAGATTAAGGAAAGCTACATTAATATGATTTTCTCTGAGAAGTTAAATAATTGTCGCAGCGTATGGACTACAATAGTTACCATTCAACTCTGCCGAACACATTTTCAAATGTGAACCAAGCTCTTGAGCTTCTTTTTTAAAAATAAATGAATATCTCAGTCACTTTCTGCACAACTTTCACCAAAGTAGTCTGATTCTGATGCGCATATTTAGTCTAGGCATTTGTGAAAGACAAGTTAATGACACCGTAATCAAGTTTACTAGGACTATAATGAACAATCAAAATGAAATTTTAAAATTATATTCTCTTATTATGCAGTTTTGTCACGTTTACAGGCATCTACCCTGTTTTTAGTGTTACTTATCTTCGCATATTTTGCGTTCTGGATCAAGGATATGTGTGTCCGGAAGGATCGTCATTACAATGTACTTTTAGACTTTCTCCCACAAGATAAAGATGTTTTCTTTTAACATTATCAGTACTATTGCGTAGAAAGAGGCTGACTCTAGCAGTGACAGCTTTTATTGCGGAAACAGTTCCCCTTTTCCGTATTTTTCTTTACGAAAGTGAAAGCAACAAGGTATGCTTGTATTATTGATCAAGTCAACTCAAGGTATCGTGTGAATAATGAAGAAAGAAGGAGAAAATGCAAGAGTCTGACTGACAGGATGCTGCTGGGTTAGAGGTTCTAGCGTTGAGTCTAGTGCTTGGAGAAAGTAAGTCTCTTTTCATCAAGGAAAAATACAGCTTACGACGAGTCCACACGACGAAAAGATACTCTTCATATCTCATCTCGTATTATGCCTACTCTGTTTGTTGCTCTTCCAATGTGGTTTCTATTTCATATGAGCTGTTGTAGTTTCCATCCAGATAGCAGCGTCCTGCAATAGGAGACATGCAAGCAAGCAACGC
>JAHZNI010000105.1:0-13091 GCA_027744415.1 Seira ritae
CAGGTTAAATAAAAAAAGTGGCTTTTCACTCTCCGTGAAAAGTTGAGTGCAATTGACAAACGATTTAATTTTTTATTGGTTTACACTTCCGCAATGAATCATGGAATTAGATTTTAAAAGAGAGAGAGAGAGGAGACTTCAAAGTGGGAGTTTCACAATAATGACCACACACGTGGAAAATTAAAAAGCTTCCACGAGTCGAGTTGCCTTCCCCGAAGTGAAAATACATGCAAATTTTGTAATTTACTCGGCATTATTCATGGTTCCATCTAAGCATAATTAGAAGTGACGGTGGTTTAAAAGCTCACGTGTTTTCCTAAAATTTATTTACGACGACATGTGATTTAATCAGCCCACATCATTACTCATTCTACAAATTTTTGAATAATAAATTACATAAAATAACTTTCAGTTTAATGAACTTTGAAGAATAATTTTCTTTAAAAAATAAAATTTCCCCTATTTGTACATACATCAACCTCTAAAGCTATAAAGATTAGTACTAAAACTCGACTTACAAAATCAAATCCTGGCTCAAGTTGTTATCCCAGTTCATTTTCTCTTGTTTTGGATTGGAAGGCGTGCATGGCTTTTACGACTAAAGAAAAGCACTTGAAAGCATGAAAGCTGAAGGAGTCATAATCAGGGAATGCACCTTCTCCCCATAAGAAACTAATAGCATCCCTCCCCTTCTGCGAGTAATAGTCCCTTTTTTTGAAAAGTGTTGCGTGCAACCTGTCATCAAGACCAGTTGACTCGTGGAACGACTATTTTGCACTTTATGTTATTGCACTTAATCAACACTGGCTTCTATGGTCGGTCTTTGGTCGACATGTATATTATTGTCTACTTGTTGTTGCTCTTGAACGTGAAAGGAATGCAGGAACGTGATACAAAATACGTAAAAGGCCCTTTACTTCCTATTTCACTCATTCGCACCAATATTTACACAAGAACACAAGACATTGCTTTTAACTTTCTCCGTGCTTAAACTACCAAAAAAATATTTACCATTTATTTTGCAGCTATCTTTAGAGCACTTTTCATTTTAAAAGCAACTGACGTTTAGCAAGCATTGCTGGCGGTTTCTTTCCCTCGTGTTTTACCTTTATCGATAAGGAATGAAACTTGGCTTTACCTGCCTTACCCAGTTCATTCATTCATCCATCCATCTTGCTATTAAACCTGACATTTGTTGACCTTCCTTCAAACAGCTTTCTTCCTGTGACTAATGCACTCACGCTCATTGTAGGTACCCGTCATTCCAAAGTCGAAATGGCTATTATTTTTAGCATAATAATCTCTTTTCTCTTTGAAATGATTATTTTTTTTAAAATGCTTCGTTGCACGAATTCATAATCCCAGACGTAGATGAGATTGTCATGATCATGATCGCGCATACAATCTACCTTAGGATTTTTTTCATCAGTTTCATATTATATGCATAACACACTTGCTGAAATGAAAAAAACTGTAAGGTTCAACCCTTTTGTCATTTTGACAGGGCAGAAATAACAAAGCAAAAAAAGGTATAAATGTCAGGGAGTATATTTACTTATGTATGTAAAGCCAACAGGACTGACTGACAAAATCCGCTTTTTGCATTTGAGAAAAAAATCGCTGCCGTGCACGACATGGCACGAATCCGGGTGTTCTACCCGTCAACCTGTCAGCAAATATAACTGGCGTCAGTCTCCTAGAAAAAAATATTCAATACACTAGGAGCTGAGGTAGGTTAACTACAGTACAATATTTGGAGAAAGATGTGCCTTCAGCACTAGCTTAGCTAAGTCAACGTTTCACTCCCCTCATTTGATTATATTTGCAATAAAAATGAAGGGCTTTTTGCTGCTTCTCAGATCCACAAAATGAAAAATGGAAAAGTACAGTTACCGTTTCATATTATTCCATTCTTTGGTGGAACGAATTGGGTCAACCTTTTTTCGCAATTATTGTGATTTTGCATACAATTCACACTCACAATTTTCTTTAGGTACATACCTTGTACACATTTTCGTTTTGACTTTGGCACGGGCTCATTGTGCTGCCGCTACCGCTTGTTTGAACAATGCCAGAGGAAAGTCGTAATCATAATAATCTCACGCCCATTTTTCGCCACCTTTGTCATTTTCTTTTGAAGGAATGGCGTCGCTATCTACGGGAGTGAGAAAGTTGGCGGGTTCACGTTCACTACAACGGACTATGTACAATCAGCTTTCAGGAAGAGATTGCATCTCAAAACAAGAAGTTACTTTACCTCAATAGGACAATTTAAAAATGGAGAAGGCTGTTTGATTAAGAAACAAAATTGACCAGCAATACTTTCCTCTGTTTTTTCTGGCCTATTTTCCTCTCACGCTTCTTAGATCTTTTGACATCATTCTACGATACAACTATCTCCCCAATTTCTCGACTGCATGTTTTTGTTTTGTCAGGTCGTCTCACGAAAGCTGCAACAAACAAGCATTAAATTAGGATTACAGGAAGGGATTAGGGAGAAAGTGGAGCTGAGTGAAAATCTCATGAATTAAAGGGACAATAAAAAAAGCTGGAGAATGGAATGGAAGGAAAAGCGGACGAGATTTTTTTCCCTGCAGACTTTAAATAAACTGTGAAAGGCACTGCTGGTGCTGTCACAAGTCAGGCTTATTGTTCCTTCCGTTTTTTTTCTTCGCCAAAAAAATCGCAGTAACAAACTATAATCCTCCTATCCCGCTTTCACTATATGTACAAGACAAGGTAGCCAGTAAGCGAACAGGCACTGCTCGGCATCCGCAATACATTTTATATGATTCATAACTACAACACTTTTGAACAACTGTTACTGTTATTATTGTTGTTTTGCAGTAGTGCAAAACACGGAGCCAAGCAACTAAACTCAAGCTCCTTTTGCTTGTCTCATAGATTCATAGCTGACAAGTGGCAGTAAAAAAAAGTGGCATAGAAAAAAAATCTCGCGTTACCTAAAATGTTCGTTCTATTTATGTATGGATACGATAGAATCCAAATCCAAGCACCCGATATCTTGTTTTTAGGCTTTCCTCAACACAATGTCCGCGTCAAATAGAATTTTTTCCTTTGTTACTAGTTACTACTAATTACGCACATGCAAACTCGCGATTGTTTCCTACTGTTCTCTGGGAAAGAATAAAAGGTAAAAAAAAACGTACACACTCTAGTTCACAATCACAATACAATCCTTTTGTCATTATTATTTCCTTTACTAGTACATATATGTACTTCAGGTCACTAACTAGAGCTCTTGTAGTTCGCTTTCTTGGATTCTCATGACTACAAGGAGAAAGTTGCCCGTAACAATGGTTCACAATAATACGCTGTGCTGGACTCGGACATGCATACATAGAAACTAACTAATGCGTAAACATGAGACACTGAAACGAGGTGATTATTGTGGGACTTCTCCTCATTTTCTTTGTAGAAGTAGCTCCAAGAACAGAACTACTTCAAACTATTTTTTTGATGAACTTCTATGGCTTCCAACAATATTCTATAGTACATAAGTTGACAAAAAATACTTATTGTATTGACAAAGTCTAGTTGAGTCTAGTAGAAAATAAGAGAAACCGGATTACTAAAAAAGTACATATTATCATTACTCCTCCTCTTTATTTACTACATACACGTGCTTACCCAATATTCCTATTTTACCTGGATTAAATCTTGCTTTGGTGTAAATATGTAGTGAAGTAAAGACTTGGGACATTCATTATTACATAAATACTTTTATACGTCTTCTTCTTATCGAGTATTGTTAATTCCACTTCTTATTGGGATTCTTCTCATTTTCTTGAAAACGGAAAATTAAACATGGCTCTGACATAACCGTTACATGTGTTCATTTATTTTGTTACGAAACAACCAAAAGAAAGTACAATGTACTTATATGTATATATACATGATGATTATACTTATGTCATCATCATCATTATCATCGTCTTCGTCACATTCTTCTTTTCCTAATCGGATCAAATGAGCTCTGACTCCCAATTTCGATTTTTCCTTCTCTGATTCGAAATGGATCTACAATCATTTTTCATCCCAAATGAACAATAGATTGTGAAAGTACATAAGTATAACAGGAGACAGGAGAACAAAAGGATGTATCTCAAACTTCAACTCATTATACGGGGTAAAGTAAACGGTGAAAGAGAAAAGAAAGTTAAGTAATTCCTAGAAAAACTGATTGAGAGTAGTAGAGAATCATCATTATCAACATCGTTTCTTGTCTTTCCTAACAAGACACTGTTTAGAAAAAAATTTCCTACGAGAGAAAAAAGCCTCTTTTCGAAGATTTCGTTTTGTTCTATACTCAGCTTCCAGCTGTTGCAATTACACTTCATGGTGGCGAAGAAAGCAACATCTATTGAGTAAGTATCAGGCATCATGACATCATTATCATTGCTTGCCTATTTACTGAAGGAATATCACTTTTGCTCACAAACTTGTTTTTTGCTGTATTTAGTTTTTTCCTTGAAAAATTGTTCCAGAGAAAACAATGACATTTGGTCTTTTTACAATAGCCTCTTATGCCATGACTTTTGTGTTTTGTGACTGTTGTCTACTTTGGGTTATTTTCTTTTTTACGGGCTCAAGCCCTCTTGCATGATACCTATAATTGCCATTTTTATTCTTTATGGCCCATCCTGCCACTTTTACAATGTTATATTTTCCAGCAGAAAAGTAGGAAAAACAGATGAAGAGAGATCATGACGTTTACCATCTGCCCTATTACTTTATAACGACCAGTAGCATTTTTTGTACTCGAGGAAATAAGTCCGCTTGTCAGAAAACGTTCGTTTCCCAACTTATTTCTTTTTTCACACAGCATCTCTCTTCTCCTTTGCAAATCTATCACGGAAAAGTAAAGAAAGGCTGGAGGATGAAGAGGAGAGAAGAGCTCAAGTTGATATACGCTGTTGAGACATGCATGTTTCCACTTAAAAGGAAGATTTTCTTGAGGGAAAGAGGAGGTATCATGGAAAATGTGCTTAAAGCTAAGGGTCATAGTCCATAGTATCCTTAAGTCTATATTAGATATACGTGTATCTTATGCAGATAGAAAGATATTCTCCAAGGAGCACACACAGGTTCATTCCATATTGATAGCTTTCTCCATTTTACTCCTTCGCGTTTAAGAGTGGAGATTTATTGTATGGAGGAAGGAAAGAAATTGAGTCGTCGCTGATGGGTTTTGGTTTAGGGATTTTCAACTTTCATCAGTATGGGATTGAGAGGAACGAGTGAGGAATAACTACCGCTACTTTTCATGCTGGAATGGAGTTCCTCCGCGAGAGTGTCTGTATATATTGCAATAGAGTCTTTCCTGCAAAGACACAGCCTCACTCACTAACACGCACACAATTTCTGGAAAGACAGTGAAAGTGGTAGTCGCGTCCTTTCACAAGCAGGAGGCATTGAAAGGCATGTGATGTTGGAACATCCTATCCATCCATCCAACCACCCATCCACCAGCTTCTTAGCATGCATGACAAGGCAAAATAAATGAAAAAATTGAACGCATTACCTTATATAAATTCATGTACGTCATAATGTTATCATTATTTTCAAGGAGCTTATTACGATGTTGTTAGCTCCGTAAAATATCATTTATTTCCCTCAAAAATATCAAAATAATATTGCGAACAAAAGCTGCATGATGTGCCTTCATTGTACACACACGAGTGGATGGCAAAAAAAATTCTCAGCCCTTCGACACGAAAAAGGGGAGCAGCACAAATATGAAATTAAGATGATGGATAATGCCATGGGAAAATTTGATATGGGAAGACAATAAGTGCAAAATGGCAACTTGTTTTTGACGGAAGCAATAAAAAGGGAGCTTGAAAGCTGGTGTGTGTGAGTATAATGCGTTGTCTATGAAAAAATGAAACGAAACGACTCGGAAAGCTGTTGCAGAGAGTGAAGCAATAACTGAGAAGAAAATCTGATTGAATATGAAGAGCCTCTTTGATAAAGTACCTAGCTGCTTAGAGAGAAAAAAAATAAGAAACTTAATTTAGTTCCTTTTGAAAACCAGCCTATATCCGGTACAAGTAAACCGATTTTGTTCCTCGCCGAGAGAAAGTACTCAGTGAGATACGCTAGCTAGAGCGGAGAGAGAAAGCAGGTTTATTTAAAGTTGTTCTTAACTTGCCAAAACTTTTTTCCCTACTCTTTTCCTGTGACAGGATACATATTTATTTACTGCATAATCAGTAAAAAAGAAAAAAAGGAATCGAAAGAGATGCTTTGCTAAAAAAAATTGGTGAAAGCATTTTCTCTCATTCCCTATTTTTTCTCCAGAAGCACTTTTACTTTCTGTATTTAAATAATAAGTAGAAATGGTTGTAATACGACACGGTCCGGACATCCATTTCTCCCATTTCCCGACAAAAGTAGCAACTTTTTTCTCTCTCTCTCAAGGAAAAGGAAGGGCGAATGACTGTTTCAAGTAGAAAAGAAAGGAAACGGTTCAAACAGTTTTTATTGGAAAAGGTCATAAAATCGCTGTAAATCGCTGGCTTACTGGGGAGCAGGGTTTGCTTAAATACTGAAACGGTTTCATTTTTTCCCTTTTTACTCCTTCCTCTTTCCAGTCCCTTTTTTCACAACCCATTCCATCCGTTAAGAGCGAATGCGATTTTTATCCTGTTCCGATCAATATTATTATCAAAAAGGGTGCTCGCACTTTCCCCCTGTTCTTACGATTTCCTTAAGAGCACAATATATGAGCAACAAAAACAGCGACTTATCCATTTTCGTAAGCTTTGTAGCTGTTCATGCAGTACTAGTACCACAGGTAGCACCAAGCTTTCAAGAGATTTTTTTATGAAAAAAGTAAAAGGTTCACTTAACTTTTTGTCATTCTGCTTAAGAGATATTTCCACAAAGAAGATTCAATAACGTTGTTCATACATACTCTTGACTCTCCGATATTGTCAACTTAAGTTGCTCAACAAAGGGATTGCATTTTAGTGAAAGAAGTTAAAAGAAAGTCACTTTACAGATTCTAGTACACTTTCCGGAGATCGTTGCGTCTTCTTCAATGAATCCGATTTTGCAAAGTAATCTTTTTAAAAACATAATACTATAATACATTCTACTTTCTTCTCCTCTTCTTGCTTGTCTATTCCCCGTCTCTCAAGCAAGCTTGGAACGTGCAAATGTCTGTGCCTCAAGCTCAAGCAATACAATACCGTATTATAGATTTTTATTCGTGATTGAGATGACAAAAATGGCTACATTTTTGTATCAAAAGAACTTCCAATTTTTACTGCTGCCTCTTTCATATTCTTATCTTTCATCACAAAAAAATATTGGAGGGAAAGTAGATATAAAGTATGTAAAGCTCTCTACGCGCGCGCCCTCCGTTAAACGCACGTATTTATTGGTGGCCATTCCCATATTTTTTTTGTAATATAAAGATTACTGGAGCCTTTACCTATTTCGCTCCATGAAATCGAAATCGCTATCTATATTTTCAATTCTAAAGGGGTTATCTTGACAGTGCCTGTACTACACTCCCTCATATAAAGCATTCATGGAACATTTACTCTCCTTAATTTTCCCTCTTTGAAGGTGTACTACTATGTACTGCAGTGGTAGTGACATTAAGAAATGTAAAATCGCTTTACAGATACGATACGACATAATGGGAAAACTAGTATTAAGAATTGCATAAGTTGGATTGTTTGCGCTCATATGGAGCCGAAACTTTTTTCATTCCCTTTTCCACTGAGATCATGGCCAACTGGCTGTATCTATTAGAACGACCATCTGATGCAGTTTCTTTCCCTCTATTCTATTCCGTAAAAAATGACCTTACTTAGCATGTACGGCTAGTTGAGGCATGAAGAATGGACTGCGTGGCACCCGTAAACTCCCTCCACTCCTCGCACAGGATGTTAGTTCTCTTGATGTTTGAACTTCATACATTAACGCTGGTTGTGAACTGCAATGATAAGGAAAGGGGAGTTGATGAGGGGAAAAGGCCATTTAAAGAAGAGGAAGGGAAAGGTGCAACTTGCGCGGGGTGGCTGGCTGGCTGCTGCTGTTACTGGCGGTAGCACGTGCAGAGGGAGATGACGACGTAGAAAGCAATAATTTTTTTGAAACATTGACCATTCATTCTATTTTCATTTTTTACGAAGCATGAAAAATTTCTCTGCTTTTTATTACGTGCAATTTTACACCACCATCCAAACAATTGCATTTAATATTATAATGGGAAGAGCGTGAGGGCTCAACTTTAAATCACTGAAAAATGCTTACAAAGCAGAAGTGTGGAAGGGTATTGGAGGTTTCAGGCTGGGAGAAAATATAAAAAGTGTGAAAGCAAAGAAGAAGTAATGATATAAACTGTGAATTTTTTAAAGCAAACTTTGTATTTATCACAGTGGAGTGTAGTAGTAGTGGAGAGAAAAGTAGATGATAAAGCTACTTTAAACTTTGTAGTGGTGATGATGGCGACGACGGAGAAATAAAGTATTTATGAAAGGTTCGCGGTGGACATTTATGAAAACACATTATCACAAAGTGGAAAAGAATATGATAAAAGTTTTCGGGTAAACTATGCATAAGCTATTTCCATGAAAATTTAATGAGACAGGTCGGCCAAGGTAATTTTGTTGGTTTTATTCTTCGCAGTAGCTGTAGCGTAGTAGCAGTAGTACTTCTCTTACAAATTCCACCATACTAACAAAAAATGCCCTTTCATAAGCCATGTCTATGGAACATGAAAGACTGTAAAAACCAGTTTAAATACTAACTTTACGTTCTCAATCTTGGAAAGCCCCACTCACTCCCACTCATATTTTGAGGATTCCCAAAATGCGATATTATTTATTATTATTTATTAATAAATAAATAATATCGCATTTTGGGAAAGTACCATTTTTAGTATATATCGATATACCAATATATATCGATATACCATTTTTAGTATCCAATCACTGTAGCACTATAAAATTGACCAATTACCTATAAAATATCGTATTCACATGCAATTTCCCCAGCTTACAGATTGAAATATGGACTGGGAAAAGAATATCACCGTACTTTTATTATTACTACTTTATTAAAAAATGACAATTTTATTTTGCGAAAATTGTTCACATTTTTCTCTCTTTTGCAATTTGAAAATGTCAATTTGATTTTAATTTCACTACCCATCTTCACCACCGCAAAACAATCCCAGAAGAGACAATTTTATGGCGTGACAAATCCTGCCTTATTCTTTCAAGTTGAAGTGGAGTGGAGAGCTGGTGCTGGTTCTGGTGGTTATGGTTTTGTCTGCCTAAAGATCAGGCCGGCTTTAACTTAGATTTCATTCTTCTTACTCGGCGAATATTTTGTTTTCATTTCGCTGTACGACTTTAAAAAGTTTCTTTTGATGAGGAATAAAATACGGTGGTGGCGGTGTATAGATGTTTGAGATTTGAGATTGAAGTAAAGCAAAGTAAAACGGTTGTGAGAGATGTCTGAGTTATGTAATTGAAGACTTCTATAAAGAGAAAGTTTATGACATTGCCCGCTCAATGTAAAATATAAACTTCCATTGCCTTTACTTTTTCTCACTTTTAAGCGAATGAGATTCGTATCCGGAGAAACTTTACTCCGTCGGTACAAAATAATCAAATGGAAACGATATACTTTTCAGAATTACATGCTTCCTATATTATTGTACTTTACTTTCCCTCTGATTCCGACTGTGAAATTTTTAGTTTAAAGGATGAAAAAATCAGTACAAGGAGAGGAACATACCTACTTACTTTAGAAAAAACTATAAATCTAAAGTATATGTTTAATACACTTAAGCAGATCCTATAAAGTAGAACTTTCATGGAAAAACTTCCAATGCATCTCCACTACATATACACTTTCATTGAAAACATCTTGAGAAATGTAGGGAGATGGAAGAGTAAAAATGAAATTGAGAAAAGTCGATTTCTTCTCCCTGGTAGAGGAAATCTTCTATATAAAAATAAGTTTGCAAAGTTAACTGCCAACTTTCTGGGTCATCTTGCATAAAAAGGGAAGGAGAGGAACATACCTACTTACTTTAGAAAAAACTATAAATCTAAAGTATATGTTTAATACACTTAAGAAGATCCTATAAAGTAGAACTTTCATGGAAAAACTTCCAATGCATCCCCACTACATATACACTTTCATTGAAAACATCTTGAGAAATGTAGGAAGATGGAAGAGTAAAAATGAAATTGAGAAAAGTCGATTTCTTCGAGCTGGTAGAGGAAATCTTCTATATAAAAATAAGTTTGCAAAGTTAACTGCCAACTTTCTGGGTCATCTTGCATAAAAAGGGGAATAGATGTGGAGAGGGGAAATCCAGTTGTTGGAAATAGTGCTTTTCTTCTTGGGCTTCTTGAACAAGAGGATTCGTATCCGGGTGCTGATACATTACATTATTCCATTCTCCTTCCACGTGGGCTTGCTTCCACTCTTGCTCGTTCATCTGGTTCTTCTGGTTCCATTTTTTTAACTGGGTGTAATCTAATACGAAAAAGATGTAGATGCCCCTTCCCAAAGTACTCGAATTTTAGGAGAGCACTTGAAAACGTCTTGGCAACCTTTTATAATGTGTTTTATGTCAGCCTGGTCTGGCTGGCTGGCAACGGCAACTTTTCCAGGATGGGTAGTGTAGTGTGGGGGTATAGTACGAGGAGGAAGGTCACGTGTTCCTCCTTCACCAGTAAGTACATATATAAAGTCATGCATTCAACTCTGGAAAGTATGTATCTTTGGAGGAGTGGGATTCTAATAAAAGTCCGTTAAAATCCTTTAGTTTTTCTTGGCAGTTTAGAATATAACGGCCTTTGTGCAAAAACATTATTTTTTGCAATGGCACTAAAGTACAGATTGTTGGAACACATTATGCAGTAGCAGTGCAATTGACGTTAGGGACAAACTTTAAATAGGTATACTCCACACAAACTAAATCTAAAACTTTCTATTACTGCCACTACATGGCTGAATATTAAGTCAATTTTTAGTCTAGTCTAATAAAATTCAGAAAAAATCATTTGACCTTTTCATCCAAACAGGAACATAAGAACGATTCTTCTAGGAACCCCCGCATGACATTATTATAATTTTATCATTTCATAATATCTCATGCCAAAAATTTAAATGGTTCCGGGGAATTAAAAATTAGTTTTATAAATGAGATGTCAAAGCTCGTTATTCAGATGAATGAAACAATGCTTGAATGAGTGGAAAAGCTTCAAAATCATTATCAGATTCCACTGAAGTTATTTACATTCCATTTTTAGATGATAGCTCATTGTTTCAAGAGGCACTATATATTCCACTCCCTTCATTCATTTCATTACTCCCGTTGTAATAGAAATGCTTGAGAATAAGTGGTATTGATTTTGATTGCTCTCATTGTATTTACTATGTGGTTTCTTCAATGAATATTTTAAGAATCGTGTTTCATAATTCCAGGAGAAGCTTATCACAAAATTCCATCTTATATTATTCGTTAAGGTTGTCAAATCAGAGAGAAGTATCCAATTTTTCACAGAATGACTGAGTAAGTGGCAAACCCAAGACAGAAGATATTTTCTGCTTGCATCATGGCCTAACTTCCTGATAAAACCGTTCCGGAATAATTTTAGCCAAAATGGAGAAAGGGAAAGCTTCTGACAGGAAAACGGGAATTGAAAAAAATCCTTGGAAACACAATGTGTGCATGCTCATCTCATGGCCATGCCACGGCTCATACTGAATTCGTTTGTTGGAAAACTAAAGCCATGATAATATGATGTGTTAGCTCTCTTTCTCTCTGGCACACTCACTTTCATTCAACTTACTTTCCCGAACTATAATTCAAATGCATACACCATATTATTATGATTATCTCCGATGGAATCTATTTTTCTGTGAGAAGAAAGCTAACAAGACGAACAGCGAGCAGAAAAAAAATTGGAAGACAAAAACGGCTTCCTAGAACTACTTACATTAACAATAAGTCAGAAATGAAAGCTTTTCACGAGAGGGTAAAAGAAGAAAAAAAATGCATTAGAGCTACACTTCTTCCTCAATGTTCCTATGTTATTGCTTAAAGTATTATTGTTTAGTCACCACCGATTCATTGTCCTACTCATTCAGAAAAAGAGAGAAGAAAAAATCCTTCATTTTTTCTCCTTCCGACCCATCCCATATCTTAAAATGAATGCAATGCCAATGCCAACGAGAAAGAGAAAAAATTCCTCGTCTTATTGCGCTTTTGTGTGATACAACAGAACTGTGACATCTGTAAAAATGTAACATTTGCGAGAGCAAAATTTACTTTCTTCTCTATACTTCTTCCTCAATGTTCCTATGTTATTGCTTAAAGTATTATTGTTTAGTCACCACCGATTCATTGTCCTACTCATTCAGAAAAAGAGAGAAGAAAAAAAATCCTTCATTTTTTTCTCCTTCCGACCCATCTTATATCTTAAAATGAATGCAATGCCAATGCCAACGAGAGAGAAAAAAATTCCTCGTCTTATTGCGCTTTTGTGTGATACAACAGAACTGTGACATCTGTAAAAATGTAACATTTGCGAGAGCAAAATTTACTTTCTTCTCTATTGTTTCCCCTTCCCTTTTCCACTCTCCCTTTCATTTCTCTTTCAAGTATTTTTTTCTCTCTCTCTCATTTCTCCCACGCTTTTATGCACTTATTAATGTCAAGATGAAGCGGCTGGCTTGGCTTTGGCTTGCCGCTTACAGTACTACCCCACACCACGAAATGGAATTCATTCCTAGGTAGTATGGGACACGTAGACTGGAGACTGTTGCAATGTGGTACTTTCCAGTAAGATTTTTTTCCTTCTTCCTTCGTCTGCTGAATTATGTTCGAAAATCAGGCAGTAAAGGAAGCTGGGAAAAAAAGACGGGAAATTATGGAGGAACTATAGAACCAGCAAAAGCCTCACACCGAAACGAAGAAGCTGGGGCTGGGGTGCTCTAATATGAAATGACATTAGATGTGAGAAAAAGACAGTAGAAAAAGCAATATGAATGAAATGAATGAATGAAAGTGTATGTGTGGTGGGAAG
>JAHZNI010000106.1:0-10978 GCA_027744415.1 Seira ritae
CATTGAGAGAAGGAAAACTATGTCTTGTTCAAACTTTAGCATAGTTTTTTTTGTGGAGTGAGAGGAGGAAAAAATGGAGCCGTTTTAGCATCATCATCAGCAGCATCACGACCATCATCTTGAAGCTTTGAACTGGCCTGGACAAGATAGAAAAAAATGTTCAGGGGGTAAAGCATACTTTTTCCTGAAAAAAAATAAAGAGAATTCCTTAAAGTGCCGTTTTGAGATTTGAGATGGAGGAGAAAATACGAAGTGTAATAGTCCACGTTTATTACGTAACTTGGTGAAGAGAAAAAAGGAAAGATGATCATGATCGTCGTCTCATCTTGCTCGTGTTCATGTTTCAAGGATATGGATAGATATTTTTTAGGTACGTTGGATTGGATGAGACAAGAGGACGTTGGACTTTTTGGAAAAAAATTTCCATTTTCATGTACAAGTCTAGTCCTCAACAACAAGAATTTCGGGAAGACAGTTGTAGGAAGGAAATAAAGTGAGCTAGTTAGGACTTGGACGTGTGGCCGGGGTTACGCAGGAATACGAAGAAAGGGTTTTGCCAAAAGAGACGTTGAATAATGCAAGAGTACATGGGAGTTTTTTTTCATTTGTATCCATTCAGTCGGTCGGTCGGTCGGTCGGTAGAAAAAAAATTGTGAGTCCAAAGGTTCCTATAACGGTAGTGGAGATGACAATGGTAATAATAATAACGGCTTTCCGTTGCTGCTACAACTGTGCTATTCTATTGCATCTATTACAGGACTGATTTTTGTCTTGTGTGAATGTACGGGAGAAAAAGAAAAATGAGGAGCTATATCAGCAAATAAGATTATATAATTTTTTGCGAGCGAGAATAGAATGTCGCTTGAGTACAACCCTATCCCCAGAGGAACTGTAAGGAGGATAATAATAAAAACGGAGGAGCGATGGAGCAAGGCAATGGACAGATGAATTGTGTAGATGCGGTTGAGGTACAATAGCATAATAGCTCTAAATGGGAGCCACGGAGGAGCGATGGAGCAAGGCAATGGACAGATGAATTGTGAAGATGCGGTTGAGGTACAATAGCATAATAGCTCTAAATGGGAGCCTTTCACCTCACTACTACTTTCTTTCTGGTGGGTTTTGGATCGCTGAGTACTCCTACGCAGAGCAAAGAAAGAGATGTGAAATCTTTTTTTTTCGCCATTTTTTATTATCCCATGGAAAAATTTTACAGTTTCTTTTTGCAGCGACAAAGAAGTATGATGGAATGTACAGTACGAAGATATGTAAGTATTTAGGTATTTTTTTGTTAGGATAGGTTTCGCTCTGGAGTAATGTGAAAGGGAACAAATGACCTATTTTGAGTAGAAGGACTACCATTTATTTTACTTAAACGGTCATTTCTCCCACTTCCGATTACTGTTGCATTTCCACAAAGTTTAAGCAGGATTGGCTTGACATTTTCCATTGTGAACTGTTCCCAACAGAGCAGGGAGCCAAGAATCCATGTTCGAGGGCGGAATGAAATGGAGGACTTTACTTCCTGCTCCATAATACATAATTGTTAAATATTGTTCGGTTTTGCGAGTTTTACTTTCGCGTGGACAATTTATTCCATGTTGGCCCCGTACCAGGGAGCTAAAGTAAAGAGGATGAAATGTATCGCGTTGAATCAAAACCGACTTTGGAGTAGTGACGCAGAGCCAGAGCCAGGAGCAGGCCTGCCTACATTAGCTATAGGCTCCAGGCTGAAATTGGCGCGCAGCAGAGAACCACTGTCAAATTAGTTGCTTTTCGTGGGGACCCAAACAATATTTATGGAATCTACAACTTTGGAAGTACTCGTAAGTCTAGAGGGTTCCGCTTTTAAGAGGAAGGGTAGGTAGGTATTTTCAACTACTCATAACTTGCTTTTCCTTTAGAGGAAAATTGTAACCATTTTATGAAATTCGCTAAATTGCATAAAACTAAATCCATTTTGCTCGGCAAAATCATATCCTGTCCAGCCAGACAAGACGGGCCGGACGCCTCCTCTCATAGTTCATTAGCGATTTCTCGTTTGGTGATGTAAATATAGGCGTGCGTGAATATCTGCGACTTGGTCTTCGTTAGTAGTTATGGTGTAGGCATGCAATTTTTAGTTTTCGCAGGAAGTGCAAACACAAATCGAGGAACATGTTGTTAGGTAAACAAACATGGAAATAGAAAGCAAGGTCTGGTCTAAGTTCTTCCCTTCCCATGAGCATTGGATTGGATGTACATAATAATCAGGGGTCCTTACTATGATTTTGATGACTTGTGAAAATGTCAAACTCAAAAACTTTGTTCTGTTTACGTTCACTCTAGCAGCGTCTGTTCACCCACTCACGTTGGCCAAATATACCGATAATATGGAGAAATGACGTAAACTTCCTAAAATTCAATTTTACTATTCTATGAGGAACTTTTAAATGACGAAAATGTAAATTTGTCCAACTAATTTGCCCTAATTTTATCGTGTCTAAAATGAATTCACGTAAGCAAACATGTCGAATTACTCAAAGTACTGGTACTTGTGTATGTAGAGTTCATGGTTGCATGTCCGCCCTCGTCTCTATTCCTGTAGCAATGGCGTGACATAACAAATTTAACAGGGACTAATTCAAGACAAACATGGGGAAGGTGAGCATTAAAAACTGTGTTCATAGTCCCAGTCGAAGTGATTTATTTCCTTTTACGCAACTTTTTATGAATAAAGAATCAGTTAAAATCATCAACATCAACATTGAGATATAATTAGGTTATGCGAGTAAAAACTAAATAGAGTGGAAACTTTCCACTTGCCCATGTATTCAGCTGCCAAGACTTGCTCTGAAAAGCAGGCATGCTCTACTGTGCTTTTAAAGTTTTAATTTTAAAAAAAAGAAAATGCAATAACATCAATTTAGCCTCTTTTCCCTTTCGACAGCGGAAAGCGATGGCAATCATAATTTTTTTGCTGCATTCCAAGGAAAAAAGTTTTTTCTGTAGCTTTTAAGCGAACCCTTTAAAATAATAATGTTAATGGGAGAACTAAAAGCTCCTTTATAGAAAATAAATCTGAAAATCGTGTCCTCCTTGCGCCTAATGAATTATTTGCGAGGCTGGCAGTAGGGATGTATGTATGTATGTCGTTTCCTCTTTCTTCTTTTGAAAAATTGATGTCTAAATGGTTAGCTCAGGGTCACGTCCGGCAAACTTCTTTCCTCGCTGGTCTTAAGTAGATTATGGACCTAAGTTAACATTGTATTTCTTGACGGTGATGTTGGAGCATGAATGCAAATAAGCTTTTTTATTAGATTTATTCAATTACACATTTTATCGTGCTTGTTCCCTACTTTTGAACTACTTTTCAAATTGAGCACAGAGCAGACACACACTCACACACAAGAAAGATCTGAACAATGAAATTTAAGTCAACGTAATGTTGTAACTCTCTTCCAGAGAATTTGTCTTGAGGACATTTCCGCCATAAAAGTTCAAATTGGACGAGGCATGAATGGACGGAGAATTAGAATGCAGTGCATTCTGCTCCTAATAACATTTGTCTTGATGGAAATATATAAAAGAATGTATTAGCTGTGCTTGGTGGTGGAAGAAAAACATAAAAAAGTTTGTTTTTTAGAAAAATCTGAAATGGCACTACTTATTCTCAAGATAATAAAATTGTCTGACTAATTCACAATAATGGCTGCGGTTAAAAGGCTGGATTTTTATGGCTTGAGTGAATATTTCCAAAACAAAAAAACGGTTTGGCCCAGTAAGTTAATTCTATTTTTGCAAACTCAATTCCTACTCAGTCGAATACTATTGCGAAATGTTTCTCCAGGAAAAAAATATATTTAGAGACTCGATGCAGAGATGAAAATCGGTGATCGGCCGGATATCCTAAATCGGAGCGGGAAATACAGTCCCATTTCAAAAATGACTTTCACTTCGGCTCACACACCTTTTGTTTCACTATTTTGTATTGAGCTGTTTAGCTATCTAGTCATTTCCTTACTTTATTTTCGACGCATAAAAACAAAAGACTGCAGAGTTATAGTGTAGTAGTCGTCGGCAGTTTGGCACATTTCCTGCACTTTTCGATCGTGGCACTATATTTGCTCTAAGTATCGTTATCTAGAAGGAAAAACACTCGATCCGCTATTCGTGGCTTCCTTTCCCAGTTCAGTAATATAATGCAAGCTAAAAAACACAGGAAAAAAGGTCAATAAGCTTTATCCTCCGCTCATCATCATCATGAGAGAAATCGATTCGGATCGTTTTTCTCCTTGAGAGTTTGTAAATACTGGGCTAAAAAAATCTATTGAGCATTATTGTGCAGGAAGCATGAGCGAATTACATTTTCGCATATCGGCTTCCTTATGGATCTTGTTAGACCTTGAGAATTTGTAAATACTGGGCTAAAAAAATCTATTGAGCATTATTGTGCAGGAAGCATGAGCGAATTACATTTTCGCATATCGGCTTCCTTATGGATCTTGTTAGCGCTTAATGAGAACTGCCCGTGCATGCTAAACGAAGTAGTAGTAGCAGCAGCAGCATTCATGTTTTCACTCACTCGCGTCCGCTTTCACCGAAACAAGCGCAATCTAAATTTTTATTGCAAAAGTTCTTTTTGTGCTCCCACCTTCCTTCCTGAAAATGCTCAATAAAAAATATAGAAGGGAGACCGACCGACCGGCCGACTCAGCGAAGCTCAGTCAAAAAGCATTAGATTTGGCAGGAAGATAAAGTGAAAACCGATAGTAAACAAGGCCAAACTGCGTCGGTGGCAGTAGTGGTGCCATGTAAACCAAGCAAACAAACTGTGTCTCACAATATTTTTTTATGTTGATTCATTCTTAACAAGGAAGACACAATGTCGTGTCGGTACCGATATATAGTATAGTACAGTACAAGCTGCAGAGAAACAGAGGAAGTAATGCAGAAAAATGCTTTTGGAAATTGTACAACAATGCGAAACCTTTTTATTTTTGCGACAGTGCAGTTTGGTTTCTTTTTGTATTAAAAACTTTTTTTTGTGGAAGAGAGAGAGAGTCATTCAAAAGGTGAATGGGAAAAAATTCCATTGGATGGGTAGTGGTATAGGAGAAGTAGTGAGTGGCGGAAGGAGACAAAGAAAGATAAATGCTCTTTTCTTTCATATTTTTCCGCTCAAGGAAAATTGAGAAAGTACTGCAGTGTGTGTAGGATGTATGTATTGGTGAAGTATGGAAATAAATGGAATAGTAGGATAACAAAAGTGACTTTTAAAAAGGCAACAGCCCTTTTACCTAAAATGCAATTTAGACAAGTTTATATGTTCATACATACGTTCCTGTACACGTACGTCCCTAGTCCCTACTTCCCGCATGGCCTTTGCTGGCTTTCATTTCAGAAGTGAGTGCTAAAATAAACTGGTGCTATATACCCTTCGTTCATATCATACATGTTTTGTGGGTGGCGGGGCTTTCTACTTAAATCGGGCTTTACTTTTGGAAAGACGGAGACCAACTTATTATTCCATTTGAAGCGAGGAGGAAGCAGGGAGATGATACATGCTCATTATATTCACTTTCCGGAGAAAACTTTTCACAGACAAAGAAATAGTACCTGTGCTCTTCTCGCAAGACGACGAAGGTTCAATGTACTGAGGACGACCTGTGCCGCCATATATGTATCCATCCAGCGAGACAAAACTTGGTCTGTGCTTCCAACATTATGCCAAAAAAAAGGAGCAGAAATAGTTTCCTAAAATGTTTTCTTTTCTCGAGAAAATGGGAAAGTTATCATCTTGCTCTTACTTAGATACGTACTGACTGGTGCTAAAAAACTAGAAACACTTTCCAGAAACTCTGTTTTGTTTCTTTTTTAACCTTCCTCTATCCTTTCGAGTTTAAGCAGAAAAATAGAAATAGAAAAAAGCTTGTGCAAACACCGAGTCTGCGACTGACAATTCAAGTTAAGTCACAAACCATACGTAAGTACAATTTTGTGGAGTTCAAGGAAGTCGACGGGCTTGCCTGCTTTGCAAACAAAAAACAGCGACGCTGCTTTAATACCTCAAAAAGCCCTGCCATATGTACACACACATTTTAATGTACCTGCTTCCCAGACCAGGCCAGACCTTGTGTACCTAAAACTTTCCCGAATAATTTTCTCACCTAGGAAAAGTCACGCATCGCACGGTAACGGTAGTAGCGGCACACATACCATGCGAAAAAATTACAAGTTTACTTTTCCCCTCAACTCTCACAACAATAAATTCTCCTTAAAAAATAATGACAGAAAGGCGCTCTCTACTTTTTTCAGAATAAAGATGAAAGCAAGCCATGCCACGCCAGCCAGCCAGGCCAGCCAGCCCTGAAAAAGTAAAAATGCGTGAGAATTCGCAGGCTTCTCCTTTTCCTTCTAAAATTTATTTGCACGTTCCCAGAGAGTGAGTAAGCAAAAATAAATAAACATGAACAATTCGAAAGTCGAGCCGAGGCACTTTTCGTAAGTCATGCAAAAAACTGAATTTTGTAAAGTGCCTTGGCAAAAGTAAAACTATTTTAAACGATCATCGAGCAAGCGAATGGGTGAAACGAAGGAAAAAATGCAAATTATAGTGCATCGAAATGATCTCGAACACACTTTCATCGCTACAATCGTTCACGCTTCCTAATACATACATCTCATCCCTTGAAAAAAATCAAGCTGAAGGAGATCTTCCTCCTCTGGAAAATAATGGAGCATGGCATAAACCGTCTAAGATAAAGGCACACCTTTCCTCTGATCCTGCTTATCAGAACGTAACGTTAAGGTGGAGTGATAGTGAGACTAGATATGTAAGGGAACGTGCTTTATGAGTACTTAACTTTCACTCCGAAAAAGCGATTCTAATACAGTTATTTTCACACAACACACAGCTAGGCATAGCCTTCACCAAGTGCAATAATATTGTTCCCGATATGGTTCCTTAAGCATCTTGTTTTCTCTCTTCCTTTCTTCACGCGGCATTTTTATTATCAGAAGTGCATTTCATACAGAAAAAAACTGCGCCTCTGCTCCGGAACGAACGGAGGAGAAAACTAACGCAGAGAGAGGGAGCGTATGTATATTGACTGCTTCAATTCTTTTCTTATATAAATTCAACTGCTTCTCTCTTATTTCCAGGAATTGTGAAAAAATTTAGGTATTCTTATATGTACTTGGGATTCGGAGTAGAGTGGAAGATGGGGAAGAAATAAATAGCTTTTCACTTCACGCTCCGTTCCATTTCCCTTTCCATTCCCGTGATCTCAACAGTAGTAGTTTGAGTGTGTGAGAATGAGACAGTTTGAAGTTGCTCTCTGCCTATTTCCGAATGGAAAATTGGGAAATGCAGTTTGGAAACAAAACCGATCTAGCCGAGCTAACGAATCAAGTAAAGTTTTTTCTTCTACAAAAGGAAAAGTAAAATGAGCTTTTATTGCTCTTTCCGATGTGAAAATGCATCGTAGGAGGGCGAAGACTTGGAAAGGGTATGCCAGGCGTTGTTGCAATAATCAAAAGCGGAACGATGAACAGCTTTCCAAAAAAAAAGTATACAAACTTTCTTTAAGCTATATTCTTAGACCCCTATTGCATTATGTCTAAATATACCATAGTAATTTCCGAAGAGAAAAGTAATTTCAATAGATGTCAGCTGACATTAAAAGTGTAGCACTCACCTTGACTTGCTTATTTGAAGAATTAGGAAAAGCATGCCCTGCCACGCCACCATTACTGGCACGTTTATCTAGAGAAAGCCCGCACTGTTTTTGTGTATATTTTTCCCTAGTGAAAAAAAAATTCCAATTGGTTGGAGAAGTAGAAGGGGACTTGGATGGAACGTGAGAGGGACGGAAAGAGTAGGAACTACGAAGGGAAATCTGCAGACTATAGAGCCACCGCACCACGCCACACACAAAGTTTATTTTACTCTTTGATCGCAAATGTTTTCTTTTTTATCCTCGGGAGAAGGAGAAAGTCACAGTGTTGGTGCATGGTGTGGTGATGTGGATTCCGACTGGACAAAAAAAACTTCATTTTCCCTCGAAATACTCCAATCCAATATCTTCCTTGTCTTTTGGCAATGGGCAAAGTTGAGTGAGTTACTAGTTTCATAACGAGAGCCAAAGTGGGGAGCCATTTCTATTTTGATTCGAATTCTACACAAAAGAACAAACATAAAATGGAAAACTGCATAAAATAAAGAGATAGTATGGATACAGAATAGTATTATTACTCGGAAGAGTTAAGTTTGGATCTGGTTTGCTTTGAATAGTCTCTTGTTTTCACAGGATGATACGCCTCGCCGATTTACTCTATTTGGGTGCACCGTTATAGTGCATTTACGTGTTATTTCATAAAATCCTTTTTTGTTTACCGCCACCATTTACCATCGCCGCTTTTTCAAGGTGCTTGTTGTTTGCACAGTCATTTTACATCTGTGTCTCTCCTCTCCCTCCACCACTGCACAACCACCACCGACTGCTTTCATGACTGCCTGAAAGGAGTTTTGTAGTGTATGTAGGTACATATATCCATTACCGTTTCATCGGAACCGTTTCACTTTCTGGGAAAAACTTAATTTTCCCTCTTCACTCCCTTGTTTCCCCTTTTTAATATCGAAATCTCGCACTTTTCCTTGTATTCAATATTAAAGTAGGGAAGATGTTCAGTTAGGAAGGCAGGAATTAAAATGTGCTTTGGAAATTGATATCGATATTATAATATTCTTATTCTTGGAAAATATTAGGTAAATGCATGGCTCTTTGTCCCTTTTTCTTCAATCCTGCTTCAAGGACAACATTAAGCTGTTTGGTAAAGCTGTAAAAATTTAACTGCTTTTAAGAAATGTTTAAAAGCAAGGCATTTGGATTTTCCATTAGTTTCATCACTCTTCCCCCAAGCCATATCATATCAATCTTTCATTTAAAGACGGAAACAGGGAACACAAATGAATGCACGAGAAAGCTGTAGAACGTACAATTTTACCTCCGAGGATGCCAAATTAAAGTCGTTTTTTATAAAAATGTGAGGAAAGCACTTTTTAAATATCCTTCAAGGCCATAAATTTAGCGAAACTTTTTTTCCAGTTTTGCTTTTATCTTCCCAAAAATACATGATGACAAAATATGAAAGAAAATTTGTACGTGGTTTGTGGATCCGATCTCATATACTCTCACAAACATTCCACAAATCACACTCCTGACTCCCCTCCACTTGTTTTTGTTTGCTTGTTTTCCTTTTCAAAATGACGCCAACTCTTTTTTCATAAAATTACAAGCTCATTTTTTCAAGCTGAAATAATATGGTAATTTGGGTGGAATCCTGTTGGGAGCTGTGAGAAAATATTGCATCAATTATGATATACGCCTTTCTTGTGCGTTGTTTTGTGTATGTGTGTGTGCATGCATGTCATTCCCTCCTTCATTCCACGAGAAAATCATCCACAAGAGATGGATTGTAAAAACAAGAGGCTTAACTACTACTGCCACCGCTGCTTCGCTGCACTGGTCTCGTTTTACCTCATCATCCGTCCGTGGGTATATTTGTTTGTTGGAGAACGTTATCTCTAAATCCATCCCCTTCCTGCTTACTTATGTACATAAATTATCTTTCACCAGAGGAAAAAAGTCCAAGCCACTCCAATCCACGCCACCACCACCACCACACAACTGAGGCTGAAGTATATTGAAAAAAGTGAGAAAACCGCATGTGTTTCTAGTTGTGTTCATAATATCCGTGTGATGTCAAGTCAGAGGAGCTTAGCTGGAGCTGGAGTGAGTGTAGTAGTAGGTATGTAATTGCACCACTATGGGCTCCTGTTTTTCCTCATGCTACACTAATTTTAATATTATTAGTCTCTCAAGAGTTTTAAACTGAATGTAATTTCTGACATACGAAATGGGAACGGGGAAATTCAGAGCTATCAATCTTCAAGATTTGTTTCCTTCTAAACATTCCTCTACAGTACTGGTAGAAATTATTTTGGAATTGCAATACAAAAATTCCACTACTTATCTTATAGGTACGTGACATGCAACTTCCAGCGCCTTCCACTTCAGTGAGCCAAACTGGATACTATGGAACTCTATTTGGAATTGATTCTTTCCTTTTGCAAGGCAAAGCCAATTCAAAACCAAAAGCCTATTTTGGGTCAAGTTTAGGTCAAATCAAAGCCTTGTATTTAGTTACTTGCGTAGGCGAGCCAACTACAGCACAAGGCAGATTTTCCTCAAAGCATTATTCATTATTTGTTAGGTACTCTGCAAGGAAAGATGTATGGATCCTGAAACCCTTAATGAATTGCTGGAGCTGGATTGAGTTGTGAACCCATCTTAAACTTCATTTATTTCCCCGAAAATCTAAGCAGAATGGCTAGGCTACTCATTTTCTTGAATATTGTGCATTGAGCGTATTATTTATGTGAAGTTACGTGGGTGTAGCATTGAATTACATGAGCATTAAATCTTGTTTTACGGACTATAATAATTATTATTTACGATAATGTAGGTATATTATTGCAAAACAGAGAATTTTTTGCAGAAAAAAACTTCCATTTTTTATGCGGACTCGCGCGAATGGTGACTGTTCAGATTTTGACTAAGTATGTAGGTAGTGTAATAGTACTGTAAGTGTACATGCTAGGATTTTTCTCCTAGCCCCTAGGATTTTTATCCTAGGCTTTGGTGTGGAGACATCTGACTTTGTTTCTTGTAGTTTATACTATGTGTTTTGTATAGATTTACCCCGAGTGGGAGAATTTAGTGTGACGTTTTTGTGTGTAAGGTAAAGAAAGAAAACCGCGATACTGATTTTGGACGGCATGGCAGAAGCACTGCCCAAGTAGATAGGATTTGGATTTACGTACTTCCTTAGACTTAGATTTGATTCTCCGTTGAATCACTTTGAATAGATTTGAGATTTAGAAATTGATAAGATTGATTTGATATAACGATATTTCGATAAGATAAAGTTTCTG
>JAHZNI010000107.1:0-15919 GCA_027744415.1 Seira ritae
GGAAGAGAGGATGCTCCGCCGACCATCTGCTCCCAACACGACGTCAAACTGGTATTGAGCAAGAGGATGAGTGGAAGGAGTGATGTCAGCTCGCCACCCATCATCTAATGCTGATGAGCTAGGCTCCTTAATACCCTTAAAGTCCACACCTTCATAAAACTCTACGCCCAACAGGAGAGCCACTTTCAGAAGAATGCATTGGATCTGCCGAATACTGATGTGATCAATTGAGCCTGCACAGAATTTCCCGTACAAAACTACATACAAGGGAAAAAGAGAAGAAAAAGAGAAAAACTCATAAAAAATATCAAGTAAAGAATCAACTTTCCGCTCAGATTTTTTATTTCGTCAGTCAGGTGGGTCGGTCGACCAAACTCAAGAGAACGAAGATAATCGAAAAGGAGAAATTGATTTTTCAAGTGGGGAAAATCATAAAAACATCTTCGTGTGTAGCCCATTTTTGAAAATATTTTTTTCCTTTAGTGGAGGAGTAGGGAAGTTTAAGTACCATTAGAAGAAAAACAATGATGCTGGTTACTATTTCTTTAATTGCCGTAGATCAAAGTAATTAATGGCAAGGTAAGGAAAGGACGGAGAAAGAAAGATATCATTCCATCATGCTTTAGCCTTGGCCTGGCCTTTGCCTCATAAGGAGAATTTCACCTATAGACGCTCCCACATTACATAGCTTTGCTCCGGGGCAAGGTGAGAAACTCGTCTTTTGGCCAGAGAAAGAGACAAAGATAAACCAGGAGCCAAAAAAGATTCTCATCATCAACATTACCGAATATGGTATCGTCGACGGGTTTCTCTGGTTTAGTGGTATGTAAATACATGAGAATGTATAGGTACATTAGCTTGGATATGCAAGGAAAACTTTTTTCTCTCTCTTCCAAGGAAGAAAGAATGAAAGCATCGAATCATCATGATGGGATGAGATGAGGAGAACTAGTATTACTACAAACATGAATATCTTGAGACTTGAAAGAAACCAAAAAAGTGGAAAGCATTTTTTCTTACCTTTGTGTTTGCACAATATCTTCCCCTTGCATAACATTTCTCAGCTGCCTTCTTCTCGAATCTCGACCAAAGCTCTTCCGCTCGCCAAGATGGAATCTTGCCCTGTTTAAAAAAACACACACAAGTAAGTTTTTTCACTTTCATTTACACTGTTTATACTTTGTAATACAAAATGTGTACCTTTTTCTTAAAAAAATGACTACTTCGCTACAGTTTTACTTATGCATGAGAATCCTCAATGAAGAAAGAGAAGAAGAATGATATGAAAATCATAAGTAGTAGGTAAGTGGTAACATCATGGGGCATATAGAGAGTCAATGGTGTACAAACACCACCACCACCACCCACATGGGAAAAATACATTTTATTTTACAAGTTCCATTTATTTCGAAAAAAAAGTTTTTTTCTCTCTCATTCGTTTTCTCCTTCATTTTATTTATCGAGGTCGGCTAGAGGCAAAGTAAGTAATATATGTATGAAATAACTACAGTTTTACTTATGCATGAGAATCCTCAATGAAGAAAGAGAAGAAGAATGATATGAAAATCAGAAGTAGTAGTAGTAGTAGGTAAGTGGTAACATCATGGGGCATATAGAGAGTCAATGGTGTACAAACACCACCACCACCCACATGGGAAAAATACATTTTATTTTATAAGTTCCATTTATTTCGAAAAAAAAAGTTTTTTTCTCTCTCATTCGTTTTCTCCTTCATTTTATTTATCGAGGTCGGCTAGAGGCAAAGTAAGTAATATATGTATGAAATGGAAAATGGGTAAAGGAGGCAAGGCTTTTTCTAGCTTTACATATTGACATTTATGGATGTAAAAACTTTTGCCTTTTTGTTCTTGTTCATCCCCGGACATTACACTGAATTTCTTCTTTCCCTTTCTCTTTCTCCCAATTCTAACTTGTGTTTTATAATATCCAAAGAAAGAAGACATTTCAAAGTGGATTTATAGGAAATAATAATAACGACAAGGGCATGCATATTCATTCATTTGGTTTTGCTGAAGAAGAATTCTTGGCAGTGGCTATATACGACTGGAATTGGATGGATGGAGGAGGTACATTGTAGTGAAGTTAAAATGCACTATAATATTCTGTTTTAAAACCCACCCTGATTTTCTGGAAGAAATCCTGGAAATTTGTAGGAACCAATTTGCATACAGAGCAGAGTTGTCTGTAAAGCGCTAATATATCTTTCAGAGTGCTCGCATTACAGAACTTGTCGAATATGTCTGAAGCTAGGGCTTGATCATGACCATGACTTCGTCTCGTCGCTTGATCCATAATTCTTCCTTTTTTCTTCTTCGCCTTCGTGTAAACACCACTAAAAACCTTTCCTTCTGCTTTATGGAAAACACACACATAAACTCACATAAAAAACGGAGAGAGAAAATGTTTTTGTGAAAATCCCGAGGATCGCAGATAAGAAAAAAATATATACGTGAACAGCTCAATTCCAGTAATTCACATTTACTCTTTTTAAAGCACTCTTTCTTGTTCCATTCAGAGAAAACTCGGAACTTTACTCACTCCTTCTGCTGTTGCTCCTTTTTCTTGTTAATGTAATGAAATTAAGACTTCTTTGTGTCCGTGCCGGGCGTGCATGACTGAAAACTAGAGAGCTTCTTCACCAGATTCATTTTTTGCTTGTCTTCCACACTTCACTGCTACTGCTGCAGACTAGTTCTTTTTTTGCTAAAAACTTGTTTGTTTTTCAAATTGCACTGAAAAAAAGATATGATGATGGTGATATACCGACTGACTTGGATTTAGTCTTTTTTTGCGATAATGACCTTGTTGAAAATCAAATGTAATTTCACACAGAGACGTGTAATTTGATATGATTGTTTGCAATAAAACTCGCGAAAATAAGTGGATGACTTTGTATTTCTTTTGAAACAGAATAATGGTCTAATAAATAATATTTTGTTTCACGTTTAGCTCGCGCTGAAATGTTCTTTTTTTGCGTTTGCCGTAATTGATGTCACTTATCTATATATATTTTTTTTCACAGAGGAACACAACAATACCATGACATGTGTCATCTAAACGCTCTTCTTGGCTAGTGATGACTTTGGTCTAAATATTTCTCACAGGAAAAAAATCACTTGCTACAAACACACACACAACCTTAGCTTTATGTTATAGTCCTTTCTCGACTTGGTTGAAGTTTCTGAGTAAAAGCCAACAATTCGTACCTAATTACTATTATTACCGTTCTTTATTACTTTACGACAATGGGGCAATGTGAGGGTCAGTCCAAAAGTGCTTGTAAAGAAGCCATAAAAAATTCACTTAAATGCATGACACAATGCCACTTCTACTACAGCACAAAGTCACACTTTTCTTGGGAGAATTATCCTTACTAAAAACGACCACCAGAAATTATTCCTGTTTCTTGAAATCACTGGCCAGAGTGTCAAATTAATGATTTTGGGCACATTTTCAGCTATAAAGTGTTTCTTTCACAACGCTCCAAACTCCAACCGTTACAAGCAATGATAATGATGATATGATGATGGTTATAAAGCGCAATCACAATCACTCATCTAAAATGTCTTATGATGATCAACAGCAGCACATCACAATCACCACACGCCGCATTATATTATACATACGTATTCCTCTACCCCCTGCGAACAGATCAATGCGCGATGCAAATCCAATTCATGAAATGAACACTATATTTTTGCAATGAAAACGTCTAAATTTTTTATTAGCTTTCAGCAATGCAATGCAATGCATACAATGAGATGCATTCGCCAACAAACCTATTTTGGAATATGGGCTAAAAATTGTTGTAGCTCTTCTGTTTTGTTTTTTTTCTGAGAACATGCACAATGTTCATCTCCTCCTCTCAGTTGTGATCTCTGTCTTCGACTGTTATGTTATGTTCTGTTGCGTGAATTGATGTTGTGTTCTGTTGTGATGATGATGACCATACTACTATAATAAAAATGAAGAAATTGAGTTTGACACGGAATTAGAGTTGATGCCAAGAATAGACTTTAGTAAGCATAATGTGAACTTTTTTCTATATCGCGAGCGCTGCAACAAAAAAAGTTTTTGCAAAAAAATCATCATGTAAACCTATAAAAACAGAAACTTTGTTTCATACGAGTCCATGCATTCTAAACTATTATGTGCTAAAAAAACTGAAAATTGTGTGCATCAAAGTTTTTAGTCAACGCAATGACAAAAATGTTATGATGATAGTAGGATAGTTAGAATGATATGGTGCATATGTTCCTCCTAGAATGTCTGCTAGACTGTATATGTCATGTCATGCAATGAATGAGTGAAAACGTTGTAAGTCTACAAAAAAATTGCAATAATGATGACAATAACAACAAAGCTCTCATTTTCCCGAGAAAAGAGTGCACAAAAAAATTGAATCTAAAAAATATTCTATTCCTTTTTTTTAAAAAAAAAGAGCAAAACGAAATACAGAAATAATATAATATATTTAATACGTGTTTATGTAAACTTATCGTACCATCACAAATTGTAGAAGTACACAAGTTTTTACAACTATTTCAGACATTTATTTATTGGTGTTTACATGAGCAGTGACTACTAGTGTTACTGCTCACAAGAAGGGATGCTACCACCACTACCACCACGCCACACCACTGTACTTATCTTTTTTTCATTCTGAATTATTCTGATGATGATCATGATGATGGGGAATGCTGGCCAAGGAAACTGTAACTTTTGTTGGGACATATGAGGAGGAGAAGGCGGCATCTCCTCTATCTATCTACCTATATCATTTTTAGCCTATATTATAGTTCAGTTTTTTAGGTTAGACCTCAATTTCAACACGTCTTCTATAAAGTAAAATTAGCAACTTCGCATCACATTCGTTCGCAGCAAAAGTTCGCATGCATCGCATCAGTTTCTAGTTCAGCTCTGAGAACAAGACCTTATATGCATATGCTCTTGTTTCACTCATGAAAAATATAGTTTTTTTTACTTTACCATCAATTCTCATTATTGCCATTATTATGATTATTTTTGTTAAGATTATCACTATCACGCATTTTAAAAGCCATATGCCACATCCAAATCCATATATATTTTAGGAGTGCGCATATACATAATGCCATTGCAATGATAAGAAAAAAAAATGTTCTTGGCAGAAGACTACTTTTTCCAAAAAAGAGTAAGAAGGAGCAGGAGCATCATCGTGTCATTTTTCGGAAGAAGTTTTCGGACGGACGGGACGGGACACGGTGGTGGTAGTGGTAGTGACGACGCGCTCTCTCCTCCTAGAACGGAAGCCCTTTTTTCTAAGTTAGGTATTGAAAGCATGCCAAATTCTCATAAATGGCAAACTTCTGGTTTGTTTAAAAAAGAGACTGAGAGACTACTTGTTTCTCATCGTCATCCTCATAATAATATCCTATCCTCATCACGAGAGAAAATAGTGATCTGCACATTTTGTTTCAAGTAGTATTAACTTTTTTCTCAGGAAGAAAAAAAAGTGTGTTGCAGGCGAGGATAATGGGAAAAGAGAAAGAGACTTGTGCAAAATTTTATAAATAGAAACTGAAATGGCGATGCAACTTTAGAAAAAAACTTCGCTTTTCCTTATCTCACTTTGCGCTCCTGAAAATTGTAAATACACAAGAAGGGAACAGAGGAGTAGAAGAGTGCATTGTATTTTGTATTTGTGATTGCTCGAAAGTTTTTTCTCAGGAGAACGTCACGTCACACACGGATCCTCTGTCTGTCGCGTCGCTCGTTTCGCTTTTGAAAAGAAACAGAAGAGGAATCACCACGAAACTGAAAACTCAGGTTCAGAGATAAAAAAGTCATATCGGATCAGATAGATCCTTTTTGAAAAAAAGAGGAAAAGGTGAGATTCTAAGTAGCTTGGGTTCCTTCCTCCGTGTTTACGTCTTAATAGGAGGAACAAACGTAGAAAACTGAATGCAATGCAATGCATATGCGCTGAAAAATTTTCCACAAAGTTTTGCGTATTTTGCGAAAGAGCAAAAAACGTAATTTAATGCGCCGTACGTTTATACTTAATAATCTGAGATACAAATGACAAGAAGGATATTTTTTGCCCATGAATGAAAACAAAAAATTCCTTCAAAGTGATTTTATTAAAGAAGGCTATAAACCACGTTTTTATGCCATATCAATGCAATGCAATGATAGGAGAGAATTACTGCGATTTTATCCGTGTAAATGAACAAACCATACCGGAAACGGTTATGCCAATTACTGTAACGTGAGATGTGTTTTGTAGAGAAACGAAATTGGAAGAATGTTACATTTTGGTTTTTGATTCATCACATCACACCGTCACCGTGTTGCAATTTCAGCAGCCACCACATCACCGCTATCTTGATATGACTATTACATGACGTAATTCAGGAGAAAAAAATAACGAAATATCGAAATGTGTAACATGATTTTCGAAAAAAATATAATATCATCCGCTATATTTAATGGCGATGGCGTGCATGATTTCAAGAGGTGGGAACTTTGTTGGATTGTTAGGTACTTGCCTTCTGGTCCCATTCCATCTTCTCAACCACATCATGAAATTAGTGCGGAAATGTGTATTGCAATTGCATGGAGAAAATTTACAACGAAAGCGGATCTTTGCATAAGCCAAGCCATGCAGCCACGACCAATTTACGTTGACTCATGCAGGACTTGACTTTAAACCTTCCGATAAAATCTTATGGACTTTAAGAATATTATTGCCTCAATATCAAGTCTTTTCTTGGCTTGTCTCAAGGTATTGTAAAATCAATTGGTTGTGTAATTCAAAAATGTAGGTAGTTCCTGAAGAAAGAAAAAAACCTTACAGCTACTATATATTACATTACTCCTCGGCTCATATCTTTCGTCTCAAGGATGCAATTAATTTTAGAGCATCACCATCACCTCCCTAATTTTATCGCTACATTTTTTTCATTCACAAGGAAGTGCAGTAGACTTCGTTTTGGGTGTATATTTTGGGAAATTTTTATAAGTGACATGACAGGAGTAGTAAATTGTATTAATTAAATAATCAGAAGCATGGCATGGCATGGCATGATATGCATGGCGGTGGAGAACATGAAGCATCAAAAATCAAAGCCATTTCTGCATTGCAAACACATTATCCATTGCAATAAAAATATTTATAGTAAGCTTAGACTTTACGACAAAGTTGATAATCTCACTACAACTATTTCGCGCTTTTGCCATCGCAATTGCAATGCAGAACCGGTGTCGTTCATCTATTTAATGGATTTTGTGGCTTGTTCTCTCAACTCAGCATTTTTGGTTTGGCTACTTTGGCTTAAAACACCTATGAAGAAATATGGCATCATCAAAACCAACAATTTTTTGGTTTGTAATAATAATAATAACTTTGGTAGAGGATGAGGATGTACTTACGCACATTATGCACGGTTCAATGATTTTTTTTTTCTTTTAAGAAATAAATGCATACCTACATAGTTTTTTTTGAATGCGAAGCCTAAAAGGCTGCTCTGAGGTGAGCCTAGCTGAGCACTGCCTAGCCATGACTCATGTCTTAAGTCCTCTTGATGTGCCAAAGGTTATCCAATATCCTAAATGCCAAGTATGAGAGATAAGTAAAATAGGTAGTTGTTGTTAAGTAATAGCGCAAGCGCACTCATTGTTGTTGATTGACATGGTTCGTGATAATAAGGAATGTATATCTTGTCTTTTGCATAAAAACGCACATTTTACATTAGCTACTGCTACTGCGCTTATTGTATATCTCTGCTTTTTTTGAAATGATATATTTTTCATGAGAAATATGAAACAAAAGAATGAGTCAGATATCTGCTCGCATTTTCTTGTGCGCTAATATTTTCCTTCCTCCTATTTTTTCGCAATTGCAATTGGCTTCAATTCCAAATATATTATTTGTGACTTCATGAAAAAAGAATGAGACATGAAAAAAATTATGACAGCAGCCTAGAATTTACGCACGTATGTACATGTACATTGCCTAAATACCTGGTGGTCTGGTCATCGAGAAGAATTTGGAATTTGAAATAAAAAAAATAATAATTTCCTGATTTAACAAAATCTTAAGAAAAAAAATAAATTCATCATGATGATGAAGCACGCATTCAAAGTAACAGAAACCTCCTGACATGTATGTATTTTTAATAGATGAAAAAATTCAAATGATCACATGAATTTTGGTCAGGGCCTATTGATTTTTTTGCAAGGAGTGATATTAATGGAGTGTTGAAGATGCTGTCGATAAAATGCTCTGGTTGTTTTTATGCCTCCAATGTTTGATCTTAATTCGTGTCACGCCATATCATGATTTATGCATATGAGGAGAGGTTTGTCTTAACGCCTGATTAGACCGGAGAGTATCAGCGTTATCTGAGTGCATCGTCAACAGGAGGAGAATGGAGTCATTTCCAACGAGAATGATTTCAAGAGAAGCTAGGATTTAAAATGGATGAAATGAAAAATATGGTCGGGAAATTCTTTCCTGTACAATGATCTTTTTCACCTCGTAACAATTCCTTCGTTTCTCTGCCTTTGCTATATGCTCGGTAAAATATTTTCATACCATTTTAAACACTATGAGAGTGCGAGTCGCGAAAAAGAGCTTAGCATGCATAGACCATGATAAGCTCTGTTATTCAATGCCTACTTGGAAGTCATTTTACTTTAGTCGGAACTGAAAACTGAAGAAGGTTAGAGAATATCAGGGTTATACCGAGCCAAATGACAAGAGTTAAAATATTTTGTCAAATTCTTGGAATTGCTTAGCTATAAAAGGTTGCCTGCCCATGTTTAAATTCCGATTGACTAGGATTCTAACTTTGGAGAAGAAAACTTTTTCTTTACAGTCGTTTTTTATTTTAAATTTCTCTCTGCGCTCTTACTTTTTCCTTATTACGCTGAAAATGCAAAACATATTATGTATAGTAATATTTATATTCTTTTTTTCCAGTTTTACTCACACACATACAAGTTAGGTGAATGAGTGTAGATGTATTAATAATATGCACATTTTTTTCAAAACTATGAAAAACTCACAAATAGATTNTTTTCAAAACTATGAAAAACTCACAAATAGATTTTTTATCATCATCATCATAATTATATAACGTTGTATTCAATCATAAGATAATAATAATAATTCAAAAATTACTTTCCTATCATTCTTCAAAAAATTTCCCTACAATTATACCTTAAATCAATGGAGAACAAAACCTTAATTTACATAAGTTTAATATTATGCAGTAGTAAAGTAGTAGCAAATCAGTTGTTTCAAATCTCATCATCTTCTGTGATATTTTTTTTACAAATAGGAGAACAAAACCTTAATTTACATAAGTTTAATATTATGCAGTAGTAAAGTAGTAGCAAATCAGTTGTTTCAAATCTCATCATCTTCTGTGATATTTTTTTACAAATATTTAATTCATTTTTTATTCAGCGAAGTTTTTGTGTTTTGATGAGAGGATGAGACGAGACTATTATTAACAACCGGAAATACATTTCCCCCTTTCCTTCCAAATTAATTAATCTGAGATGAAAACGCAAAAAATTCTTTATCATATCAATATAATTATAAATGTTTTTACATATAAAGAGTTCATATTTTTCCCGTAGTCAAACAAACGCAGCGTGGGTCTGAGAGTGTGTGAGTGAAGGATCTTCGTACGAGAGATGGTTCATCGGTAGCGCACAAGATAAGAAGTGTGTTGTGTATGTATATTCGCTTTGACAATTCACGTAATCAATCTCCCACTAGTTTGCCCAGTAGGGTGCTGAATTGTACTGTTGCTTGCCTCCTTTTGGCTGTCCTGACCCTTGTCTGGAAACGTTGCCACTCTCCTGCAAAAAAATTAAATGAAAGGAATTAATATTTTGGCTGGCAAAAAAGTTGACTTTCATCGAAATCGAAACATCATCAGATGAACATACAGAGAGGAAATTATATTTACTAAAGGGATATAATATAGAAAATGCAAATTAAGTCACAAAAAGAACGAAATTAAAAAAAATAGTCTAGACTTGAGAGATTAGGCAGTGACTGCGCTTGTCGCAAGCAGTTCTTTCATCTTAAAAAGTTATCGGCATTTCCAAATGTAAATGAAAGGCCGGTCAGAACCAGGCCAATAAAATCAATTAAGACTTTACGATCAATTTAAGGGATAAAAGGAGAATACTTTTGAATATGCCTAAATATTTTCCTCGAAAGCGAAGTTCTCTTCCATATAATGGAAAGACGCAGAAAACATATATTGATAAAATGCGAGCTACGACTAAGATGTTTAATAAGAAGCAAACGAAAAAGAAGGAAAAGAATAGAGACTTGATGCAGAGGTAGTGTCTGTACTGGTTGCGGTGTCACGTAGATGCTGTATGGCGTCATGCCACCTCCTCCCAACTGGTTGCCCATTCCTTGTGTAGCTCCCATGGATGCGTAGCCCCCTCCGCTCGATGTGCCATACCCTTGCTTGTCATAAGACTAAAACAAAAAAAAATAATCCATCAAATAAATTCCTTCGAACAAAATGAATATTGTTAAACATTATTGGTAAAAAATATTTGTACGTACATTCATTTTATTCATGTGTCCTTTGGCATAAATGGACGAATTTATGTCAGTCGATTGAGAGACTCCTGGAGTGGTTCCACTTCCTCCTTTGGCAGAATTCGAGTTGGGCCCAACTCCAGATCCACCGCTATATGAATTTTTGCCGAAATCATTGCTAGGTCCACTCTGACTTCCATCATACGCTGTGTATGAGGCTCCGCTGTAGACGCTTTTGTTCTGATACTGATGATTTGAGGCTGGTGCATGCGGAGCCCCTGAGGCATTCGTTGCAGCCGCCATAGGAGCTGTGTGATACATGTGTTGAGGAGGAGCAGCAGCGAAGGGATACGGTGTCCCATGAACCACTGCATTGTTTCCTAAAAAGTAATAACCGGGTACTGGAGCGTTGTACATTGCCTGCTGCGTGCTACCTCCTGCGAGATTCGAAGGCACAGGCGACGCCGTTGAACTATCTGAGCGTTGGAATCTTCCATCTGCGGTCGTTGAATATGCCTGAATAGCTGCTGCATCATTCCTTCCTGACACTCCAGGCGCACCGGGCACTCCAGTTCCTGCATCAAGCAAATAGAAAAATTCTTTATGTAAATATGTAAAGATAGAATTTGAAGCAAATAGATATGATTTAATTAAAGGATATTTGTTAGAAAACTCAGGTTCCACACAGCCAATAAATTAAAGCCAATGCGGTGTTTTAGTAAACTCTTTTAATTTCCCACGAATTAAAACTGAAACGCCATGCTACCCAAAGTATCGAGTGCATGGAGCTGGGTGCGTGGATTTTAAGATTGAATATTAAAAGGAAATGATATTATTAGAATTAGAATTAATGTTAATTAAAAATTGTAATCTTACCGAAACCGGCAGCGCTAGCTTCATAATAACCGGGGAATTGGTGTGGAAGTCTAGGAACAAACTGAACTGAATTATCGTCAAACCCATACACTGGCGCTTGGACACTGTAGAAGGCAGGCACAGTTCCTGCTTGTCCCAAAATGTATTGCGGTTGCATCATCATTCCTGGTGGAATTCCTCCGCCCATTTTTGATGTCGCTGTATTGTTAGCCATGGAGTTGGACACCGTGGCCATTTTGGTACTTGACGTTGCAGTACTTGCGGTTATCACTAAAATATATAAAAAGAAAATACAAATAAATATTAAATACTTTTCTTATTTCAGTTGCGTAAAAAAATAAAAAGACAGATTTAGATTTACCTGAACCTGGTTGTACACCTGAAGTCAACTGAGCGGTTGAAATAGCGGCTCCAGCAGCCGTAGACGAGGCAACATTTAAGCTACTGTCGTTGGCGTCTTTCACATTAGCAGAACCAGACAACGTGTTTTGCATCTTTGAACCGTATGAGCCATATTGACTTGAACCCGTTGAATTAGATGCATAACCACCAGAATTTGTATTTGCTGAGTTAGCACTATGATGGTAATTGCCAGCCTGAGGAGCTGACGCATTACCAAATGCTGTGGCTGGATTTGGCGTTTGCTGCACCTGCGTTTGACTTACGGCACCCGCAGCCATGGCCGTTTGCGCTTGACCTTGAGGCTGATTTGACTGAACTCCCGTGGGAACAGTTGTTTGGGCCCCATATGCCATCGAATTTATTCCGTGATAACCCGTTTGGCCCACTTGCGGAGGGAGCGACGCTTGCTGCGCACTATACGTTGACTGGGCTACAGGAACACCGGCTGCACCACCAGCCGCTGAACTATTGTAAGCTCCTCCGACAGCAGGAGCGTTTGCTGTAAAACCGGGAGCTGCAGGGAACCCAGGTGCCCCCTTTCCATATGAAACAAAGGCAGATCCAGTCGTTGAACCAGCATTGACTGCAGCCCCATAAGAGCTTGGTCCACTAGGCTGATTTTTTGGCTGACTTTGATTCAGAGATGATATTGCATGCGAGTCGAGATTAGGCGAAGAATTGCTTGGAATACTTGCTTTGTTGGTGTCATTCAACGACGACGCTTGATTCACTTGAGAAGTCCTTTGGTTCTGGAATGGTGAAGATTCTGGAACGGAGGAGCTTGCGTTAAGTTGTACTCCATCCTTGTCAGTTCCTGATGGAGCTGAATAAGAGTCGATTTTCGAGGCTGACGAGCCATACAACAAACTCTCCGCACCGGGCTTATTTCCATGCATCACCGAGTTGAAAGTTGTTGATGAGTCTGATCCAAAGTCTAGTCCTCCGAATTGGATGTCCAATGTGTTGACTGAATTATCTGGCATTTCCACTGCAGACGCTGGAATCTGGGGAAAAACGATGTCAACGTGATTTTAGTCAAAGTGTCAAAGTGTAATCATATCCCAAATGGAATTAAGCACATAATAACCTAACAGCTTACCTTTGATGTTTGTGGACCTCTAGGCCTCTGGACTTTCTGTCGTTGAGGTAGAGCATGACTGGACAGCCCGACCTGATTGGAATTTGTATATGAGGATGACGATTGCAGAGATGCAAGCAAGTCCGCTCCCGGATTATTACTGACTCCAGCCGAAGCATTCGAGTTTTGTTGCGGTTTTTGAAGGAGCATTTGAATATCAATGCTCTGGCCAGGTACAACCGTTGGACCTCCAGCGCTTCCACTGCTGTTCCCTACATTGTTGAGTCCAGCGACCACACTGCTCATTGTTACTCCTGCTTGTACTCCGCCAGCAACAGCAACACCATCGGTCTGACTCGCATTTTGTCCCATTTTATTGAGAATTTCCGTGTTTCCAGTCCCACTTGTGGAATTGGGCAAGTGATTCGCCGACGGAGGACCGCCGCCACCACTGCCTCCAACATTTGTCGCATCAGTCAATGGTGCAGATCCAGCAGGTGCAGTCTGTGAAGATGGTGTGAATACTTTTGTGTCTGCCAATGACCCGGTGTACTCCTCGTTGTCCCAGTCTTCAGTCGGAGGAAATTCATCCCACTGCTCAACTTTGAGAGGCGTCGCGTCTGACGCTGCTTCCGCTTGATTATTATCCCATACGTCAATGGAATTAAAGTCATCACGCCCACGAGTTCGGTTGGAGTACATTCGGCTGCCACCTCCACTTCCTCTACCGCGACCTGGACCTCCTCTTCCTCCTCCTCTGCCGAGGCCGTTCGCTGACCGACCGAAACCTCCACGAGATCCTCCGGTTTCTTCATTCTCTTTCCCGCTGTCTGATCGTCCTCCTCTGCCACCACCTCGACCTCCTCTTCGTGGTCCACCACGGCCGCCTCTATCACCTCTGCGAGCATCAGTCTGACCATCACCCGATTCACCTTCCTTACGGTCCGGTTTGTCCCTGTCTCTCTTTTCGGCTCGGTCACCACCAGCTCTATCTGAGTCTTTTCCAAGACCCTTCTGTAAAATTAATGGTATTTTAAAGTTAACTTTCAATCAAACGAATCTAAAAATCAATTAACTTAATTTAAAATATAAATTGACACGTACATCCTTAGCTGCGATGTTTTCTACTTTTTGTGCTGACTTCTGTTTCCGTTTCTTTCCCGCTTGAGCCCATTCCGCTTCGAGTGACTGGCCGCCCCCCTCAGTAAGTAATGTGATAGCTTGTTCGATATCATATTCCCTACTGTGAAGCGCCATTGACGCCTGATCCTCAGTAGTTCGAGCTACCTCCATCACTTGCCGAATCTTTTTCTGCAAGTCTGGATCCTCTGCGCGATGCGTGTCCATAATTTTTGCAATCTGAATTTGCTCTGCTGTGGGCTGCTGCATCTTCGGAATGAGATCAGTTTTCTCTGCTTTTGATGCTGAGTCTGATTTATTTGCCGACTTCCCACCACCACCTTTCACTGAACTGGCGTTGTTCGCTGTGTTGTTTTTCGTGCCTCCTTTGTTGCTAGAGGCCCCTCCTTTGGTGGAGGGTCCTTTTGTCGCACCGGAACTCATCTCTCTCACCTTATTTTTTAATGAAAAGTCTCGCACACTCTCACACGCTTTCTATTAATTTACCTTCAGCTTGGAAATATTAAGCAATGCTTTCAAAAAACTGCTATACCTATGTACAACTGGTATGTACAAACACTAAAATTATCTGCAAAGAAACAAAGAAAAAATTACAAAAATTAGTATTCGAAATTACACCATGGTTTAAAAAATTAAAACGAACATACGGAGCGCATTTATCAAGAAATGTCTAATTTCACTGCACCTTCGAATGTTTAACCTAACCTAAACATGGCCTAAACAATACCGAAAAAGCAAACAAGAGAAAAACGTCAGAAAGTCGTAAAAATTAACAGCCACTGTCTCTAGACGCAATTATGTATTTAACTATGAATCCGAACGAGACAATACGTAGCAATACAATTAATCATCACGACCAAAACAAACACGCAATAAAATCAATGAGTCATTCCCCTTAACATTACTGCGGCTGACAAAAAAAATATTTCAATGAGCAGAGCAGAAGATATGGCAAGATTTCTTTAAGATTTATTTAAACCCTTTTAAGGAAGGTCTGAGGAGGCCTAATTTAGATCAAATCATGATCAAAATATTTGCATAAACTATTTCAATATTTTTCTTAAGATGCCATTAAAGCAGCACATAAAACATACCGGTTTCTGATCAAAGAGACATTAAGTCAAATTATTTCGTAATGCTCATCACTTTTTTCTCCCTAAAAACATTTCATTTCTTACTACGACGGAAAGAGAAATGAGCACGGCAAGGTGACTCAGAAACGTCATCTTTTTTAGAACCTCATTTTTCGAGTCTTGGCTGAAGTCAAGTCATTGAAAAAAAAATCGTAAGAGATAAAGAGACACTTTAATTTCATCAAGTTCAAGGTATACCTAGCCTAGCTAGCTAACTATTCTTTCTCTAATTTTTTTAGTCCTCCACTCCCTCTCAAGATTTCATGTATATTTTTAATGGACAGATTAAATTTTTTTTGTGTGAAAAATTAAATTTTACTCGAAGGCTAGAAAAAATTACGTACCTTGGGAACTGCGCTACCACAGGACAGGACACAAGAGATGTGAGAAGTTGAATGAAAGCGAACTTGGCTCAACTCAACTTCATCATCATCATCATCATTTTCACAGTTGAGTTCCGTTCTTCAGTCAAGACGTGTCCTCGTAATGTACAAGGTAACATGCTAACTTTAGCATTGACAGACTAGACGAGTGTATATCCCGTGCATATATTATGCATAGACTGATTTTAAAAAAACGTACCTAGACAGTGTGTGCGGATAAGCTTACGCCGTGCTGATGAGCAAATACATACACCTTCTTAGAAAAAAATATAATATGACGGTAGTGTACTTTTCATATTGTGCACGTACATACATACCTTTCCATATT
>JAHZNI010000108.1:0-19250 GCA_027744415.1 Seira ritae
GTTGGTTACTTAATCCTTTTATTGTGTATTTACGAATGGATAGCACTTTGTGTAATCCTTTTTCAGATTAAATTTCATCTGAATTGGGGGCTCTCTTTCCACTCCTTTAAGCTAAGCCTACAACCTACAACCTAGAATCTCACCTGTTCAAGGCTCTCTCTCTCTCTCAATTTTACATTCTCCTCGGGTACAGTAAGAAGAGCACGATGGATGGGATGGAATGGCTGGTAAATAAGTAGTACTGACATGTCTTGGAACTACAGCTACAGCTTCGGAAGAGAAACAAAAAAAATTCCTCAAAATGGAATTCATCCTGACTAGAATATTTTTTCCAAGAATTGGGGAAAATACAAGCCGTGTGGCTACTCCTACTGCATTGCACTCTAGATTTCTCCAGTACATATTCCATCCCTCGAATATATTTTTTTTCCTGCTAAGGACATTATTCATTTATCAAGGTGGAGTCAGTGAGTGAGTGACTGACTTTGGGAAATTGTGTTTCTCTAAAAACATTAGAAAAAGTAAGCAATCCACTTTTTTCTGTCTAACCGCATTAATCGAAATTGATCTTAATGCATTTCCAAAAAACTTCTCTTTGGTTTACTTTCTATTTTCCCCCACCACCACTAAACCTAAATATCTTGTGTTCAGGTCCGTTTCGCTTTCCGCTCATGCATCAAAATTAAAGCGGAGAAGGAGAAGAGGTAGTAAAGTGTACAGTAAGGCAATAAGGCATCATTATCTAAATTTGTTCGATCATTTTCCTCCCTGACTTGAGCTAAGCTGACTCAGGGTTTTCTCATCCCGATCCCGATTCAATTCGATCCCTAGTGAATTACATACATAGGTGAGGTAAAAGGTATCACATCATTTGGCAATAATCAAGTTCGTGTTCCTTAGTTCCTATTTAGCTACAGCCACAGCCAGCTAGCTACCTGAATAATTTTTTTTATAGAGTATCAATCAAGCTCGCGAGAGAGATCCCTAATGACGATGATCATCATCATCAGTATCACCCTCAAATGATCGAGGTTTTTTAATGCACAGCTCCCTCTCACCTTTTTGTTTCAATTACTATTATTAGATTACCGTTAGCAGCAGCTACTGAACTGACTTAGGAATTGTAATTTTCTGAAGGATACCCATTATTTTTTAATCCATTTTCTGGTCATTATTTTCTTTTGATATATTGCATTTTATCGATACAAAATACTGCAGACTGCGTGTCTTGTCTTGTGTAATTTCGCAAGCTTGAAAATAAATCGGGTCAAAATGGGTTTGGTCAAATTTTTTACAATCTGTAATCGTAAAGCAAGTGCACTTGCACTACAAAGAAAAACGAATCATGATACCAACTATATTTTCGCTCAACGTGAATGTTGATTAGGTAGCTCCCTATCTAGAAAAAAAATTTATTTTGTTAAAAAGGCATTTTACAATAATCATTCCTTCTTTTATTCTTGATTGAGTCTCTGCTAAGCCAGAGGCACAGGTGTAAGAGGCACAAGCTCCTTGAGCTACCATTATATGTACATATTACCATGGCTTTTTTTCTGCTGCTGCTGATGAGCTCGATACGATACGATACGATACACAAAATACAAAACAATCGTAATGACTTTGTATATCTAAATTTTTTGTTGTGTGTGCGCGGAGTATTATGTGATTACGCTCTTCAATTCGAGTGTAATCAGCAGGGGACTTTTGGCGTAACATGTGTTCCAAATCCTTGACGTTGTATTTTTTAATGCTCAACTTAAGTGAACAAAGTCACAAAGGTATAGAGTCGCAGTATCAATCCGTGTGTAATTGGCGATTGTCGTGCGTATTCAAACTCCTGTGGCTTCGGAAAGAAATGAGCACACACACATACGCGAGCTATATGATAATGGCTTCTTGCATGCATGCATGCAGACATACATTCATGAAAAAATACTTACATTTTGTACTGCATAGTGTGTGTAGTGTGTATGTGTGCAATTTAGACCGAAAATGAGCATTAAATCAGGAGGAAAATTACTTATTGTGTGACATTATTAAGCCTTGATTACCTGGGTATTGTGAAGTAGTCGTATGGCTTCCTTAAGGCTAATCATTTTCATCTCGTCACTCCTCGAATGAATAGATTAGAATATGTAGATCCAAAATTCGAAATCCAAAATGCGTTTTCTCTCTAGAGACGAAGGAAAATAGGTATAGGTAGGTATGTATTTTTTTCCGAGACGGTTGGTGGTCGGTATAATTTTTTTTGTGGCGAAAAAAAGAACCGCGTGTGCCTGTGCCATACTCCACCAATAATGAACGTGCTCATGCCTCTAAGCGAGCTTTTGGGCTTTTTGCATAATATTATGGAGGAATGAAAATGAGCATTTCACTTCACTTCTCCAAAGAAATGGAATGTTATGCGGCGGCGGCAGGACCAAACCAAACCAAACCAGGTGGCAATCATTTTTCCCTAAAGCAAACTATGAACTCAAATGCGAAATGGCTCAAATATGAATAAGTAAAAACACGGGAAGTTTTTTTTCGTTGCATTGCATTATAGTACTTGGGGAATAAGTAAAGAAGTTTTTAAAGTTATTTCCCCTAGTTTGCTCGTCTTCTTCAGCTCTTCATAATCATCTTATCCATCCTCATATCCTCTCTTGAAAATATTTTTAAAGGCACATCTGTCTGAGTGCTAACAGGAATGAGTGGGAACATTATGGAGTGTTATTTGCCATGTGCCTCCTGATCCTGATGCTTTATATTTTCTCTCAAAGACGAAGAAGAAGACGAGACGAGCTAAGTTTTTGAGAAGAGAGCAACAACAAACAATATTTTTCTCTATTCCTTTATCCACCTCTTCTTTTCTTCTACTCCTTCTTCCTTTTTCGATTTTTTCTAAGGCTTTACTAGAACTTGTACGGAAGATCCAGAGAAAAAAAGCGAAAGTGCATGGAGAGCCTAAAATGTATGTATGCCTTACATTATATATTTTCTCTTCCAGATCCAGAGTACATAATATCCTTATGGATTGGAAGAGAAGAGCGGAAACGGCATGTTTTTAATTTTCCACTCGCATTATGCTCCCGTCGCTCGTGGTCTTGTGCAATTTATCTTTTCGGAGGAAAAAAAGCTTTTTCCCCTTTTACAGCTCAGATACATACATACATGTAGGCATAGAGACATAGTACACATTTCGTATTTCAGTTCATGTTCTTGTTCACGTTACTTCAAGAAGAGAAGACGGAAGATGGTGAATGTTGCTCATGTTGATGATGATGCAGAGGCAGAAGATGTTCTAGAGAACGTTTTTCCTTCTTCCAATTTTCGGAAAATAAGAAATACCTTATTTTCTTTTAAAACTGAGCATTTTCTGTTTTCTTATGAGGTTGATGATAACATAAAAAAGAGAAGGTTGTTTGTTGTTAGTTCCTAGTACAGAGCAATGCAATGGCAAGCTCTATTCCAACTTTTTCATTTTAATGAAAGAAAAGGTAAGGAACGAAGGAAAATATTGATTTTTCCATGTTATGTTGCGGGCATGAAAAAAACGAGAAATTTTTTGCCGCTAAAAACATATCTATACAAAAAAGAACTACATATAAGGAATAGGTACATAGATCGTTTCCTCCAAATGCATAGATCGCTTTATGAAGCAACAACGCTATTATCTTTCCGTTTTCTTCCTTGTCGACGTCGTCGTCGGTGGCTGTGGCAAGGCAATGGCGGTGACGACGGTGTAGGTCGTATGCATTAAACATTATATTACCTTATTCGATCCACTTGGAAAATTTAAGGGTGAAATATGTATTTTGTAGTAGCATAGATACATACACACTGCGGTGCATTTTCATTGCCTCCCTCTCTTTTCTCCTCTTATGTACATAGTTACTTCCTCTCTTTCTGCGTTTTCGTTGCCTCCAACTCCAAACTTCCAAAGAGGAGAAAAAAATACTAACTGTAACTCCGTAACTGTAACCGTACCTACTCTACTCCCATCCACTCACTCACTCACTCTCTGGAACTGGAAAACCAAGTCAAGTCAGACCTAGTTAAGCTCTCTGTGTATAGCGTAGAAGTAGTAGCATTTTCTCTCTCTTTTTTTTCGGAATCATCATGAAATATTGCGCTTGCCTCAGAGTTTCCATGGGCACATTACTCTGGTTGGCTCTGATGAATAGTCGTCTACGCGTTCTGGACAGAATCGACCACTCAGAGGAACTGCCATGCTCCTTTCATACTTTCACTCAAGAGAGAGAAAAAAACGCACAGAAATTTTTTTTCCCTAGCTCTCTGTACTCCGTACTCGTGTATTTTCTCTGAAAGAAATTTCTTTTCTTCTAAATTTTGCAATTTGGATTAAAAAAATTGAAGTAAAAAAATTAGCTTTATATTATTTTAACTTAAAAGCAAAAGGCTTGGAAAAAAATCTAGGCCATGACATTTTATGCACTGGAGAAGAAAACACATTTTGTATGTACTTCGGTAATAATCATCCATCTTGGCTGTCTCCCGAATTTTTTTCCCTTTTTTAAATAAAATAAATTGCATTGTTTCAGCTTAAAAAGGAATAGTAGGAGCAGGAGCAGCACAGTTCGATGCACTTTCTTTTTTTTGCATTGTGTGTGTGCTTCTTCTTGATAATAATGATGATGACTGGCCATATCTCGAGTTCGTGATCATTCTGGGGATGGAAAAAAACGCATGAAGAAAAGAAAGAACTATTGTTACAGTGGTATGGTAGATGGTATCGTTGACCCTTTTTTCTCTTCTCTGGAATGGAAGGTGTGATCATTTCAACTCAGTCAGAGTCAGAGCAATAATAATATAAAAAGTAAAATGATGGTGGAAAATGTGGCAAGGTCATTTCCTTTTTGTGTCTGAGCTCCTATAATATTTTCCTCTGCTGCTCTGGTTAAAGTAAAGTAGATATTTTGGAGAATTTTTCTTTCCTTTTGGTATTTGGTATAGTTATGTCAGAATAGGAATACATAGTGCTGCTGCTGCTGCAATGCAAGTCGTTAGGAAGAAAGATATATTTCATTTGGGAGAATGTGACAGGCTTAAGTTAAAAAGAAGGAATGGAGAATGAACGCAAAGAAAGTTTTTTTTCTTTTCGAAGGATTTTCGTTATAAAGAGAAAAGAAGACCACGCAACGCACATCCCAACACTCTGAGCTCACACACACAGCTCCCCCTTTTTTATTTATGTCTCCGCCTGTCTGCTAATGACGATGATGGACTGCTTGCTTGCCGTTGGTTGGTTTTCCTTCTTTCCTCTTTGACTTGCTTATTACGTTGGAAAAGTGCAATCGGAACGATAAGGCAACGCAACGCAAAACTTCGCTTGATGCTTTTGCTCTTGTTGATGATGATGGTGGTTTTTGGTGGTGATGAGTCTGCTCTCCTGTCTTGTTATCTTTTTATTGGAAATGGGGGATAAAGTGAAAATGAATTATGGAGTCAAGTCGAGTTTAGCTGTCGGGAAAAAAATTTTTGCAAAGAGGAGGGGATAATGGATCGTTCTTTTTTGCAATACATGCATACATACCTACTCATTTAAATATACATATTTATCCTTTCACTGATTGCTAAATTGCAAAAAAAATAAAATGCAGTTGAGTTGAGATGAGAGACGGCCTGGTGCCATTGTCAATGTCATGAAGTATTAATAATCATTTATAGGATGGAATGGAATGGGCCTGTCATGTCACTTTTTTGTTCTGCTTCTGACAACAAAAGTATACGGTGTGGCAGAAAAGACTCAAGCAACAGCAACGCATCACATCACATTTGACTGGATGATGTAGATGTAGAATAGTAAAGTGCATTGCAATATTATATTGCAACTCAACTACTTTTTTGGAGTTCACCATGACCTCTTAATGTCACTCATCAGCTCGGCTCGGGTGTATGTGCGTTGTGGTGGAGGAAAAGAAAATTGCGTATGGATGGATTTCCAGGAGCAATATTTTTTCTGGTGAACTTTGACACGTGTCTGTGTGTCTGAGCAGACTTTCTGTCTGCGAAATGCATTCTTTTGAAAATAAATGGAACGAGTATAGAGTAGAGTGTATGTACGACCTGTCACTTGCAATCGAAAACTTTCATTCTCTTCTGCCGTCTCCCCATATCTCCCTCCAGTGCAGCGCAGTAGGAGAGCTGGAAAATCTATAAAAACAAATTTATCCATAATGGATGCTTCCTCGAAAAAACTGAAGCTAAAAGGGAAAGCCAGGGAGATGTGATGTGATTTGATGCTGATGTGATGCACTATGCCAAGCCTACATGTATGATTGTATGGATGGATATTTTTTTCCATCTCAGATTTCTCTCTCTGTGTGTGTCTGTGTCGCGCGTGGCATCGTGGGATACGGAGGAAAGGAATCATTAATGCTGCATGTTATTTTTTTTGTCATTTTTACTGCATTGTTCTTCACGTTCACAGTTCACGCTACTGCATACATATATTTTTTCTCAGAATATAAAAGGAACCACACACATGCATTGCATTAGTATTAGCATTAGCCTCACTCAATCTCCAGAGTAATTTTCGACGGGGGAACATCATCTCTCTGGCACTAAACAACAAACAACAACAACAATATAATAGTAAGAGGAGCATCCGCATCAACCAGCTTCCTCTTTTTGTCTGCTGATGCTCTTGTAATCTTGGCCAGAAAAACGGATATGATTACATGAGCATTATTGTGACTTGAGATGAGCTCTACATTCAATTCATGGGAGATGAGATGGGAGAGCGTGTGAGTTGGAGAGTGAATTGAATAGAATAGATTCCCCATTGCCATCATGTTCACTCCATTGTTTGTCCTTTTGATTACAAGGGCGACGATGAGAAGCTGTCTGTGTGGGAAGTCTGGTTCTGGTTCTGGCACGGACAGAGAAAAATATGATGAACGTGTGTCAATCGCACAAGGGAAAATAGAGAATCATGTTATTTCAGCTCAATCTCATCTCTCTGGAAGCTGCTGGCAATAATTGGCCTTGTTAATGATGGCATAGCAATATCAGAGATTTTTTTTTGCTTGTTAATAAACCACGGTCACGGCACATAGACAAACCATCGTAATCATAATCATAGTCAGTCAGGAGAAGTGTTAGGATTAGAGATTATGGGTTACCCGAGATGGGACGTGGCATATGGACAAATCAAAATCGGATCTGATCTATTATTATATATTTTTTCTCATGAATTTTTATTTTGTTTGTGATATTTGCAGGTAGTAAACGGGGATCGAGGACTGGAAGTTTTGATGTACCACCTACAAACCATTCCCGGCAATCGTCATGGGTACCTACAAGCCCCTATCCATACAGTAAGTCTTGCTGAATTTTTTTAAAATTTTCTCAGGAATTTTTTGTCGTCGTCAATCCTTTACAACTCACAAATCAAAATAAACTTTAAAATCTCAAGGATTTTTGCGACGACGTCGAATTGAAAAAAATTTATATTTTTCGAGAAATGAAATCTTCAAATGCATCAACTAAAAATAGTGATTGGATTGGTTTGGATCGAGTTTCATCTTTTTCTTCTCTGCATCCATCCATTTCATGTTACGACATCGACATCAGAAAAGACAATTTTTTTGAGTGACTACTGCCGTTTCCTCGCCACTATTTCTTTGCAGATGACGATGTTGATTTTGATGAAGCTCATGCGTAACATTTTACCCCCTTCCTTCCTTTTTTCTATCTCCTCTCTCTCTCTCCGTGTATTTTTTTTCCTTTTAACTTTTAATACAATCTAAATCCGGGGCTGTAAGCCAAAAGCCAAGAAACTTCTCCTCATCTCATCTCCCAGTTATTTTTTTCCTTCCTTCCCTATCTCCTCCTACACGGAGACGGAGATACATACAGGAAAAGATCACGGTTTTCAATCTACCACCATACAACCATCCCAGGATTTTTTGATGGATGGGCTCAGCTCATCCCGACAAATCAATTTATTCGACGTTTTTTTTCTCTCTCTCCATCTTCACCGAAAATTCGCGGGTAATTTTCTCTCTTTCTCTCTGAGAGAGAAGTGAATATAAAGAGCTCCCGTGAGCGCAACTATTTACTCTCCGTTACTATGCCAATGAAATATTAATGACTTCCACATTTTCTCTCCCTTCTTCTCCCGAGAACCAACCAATGATACTGCTGCAGAGTGCAATGCAATGAATGCATAATATGACTGAGTGCTCTGTTTTTTGGTGCACACAGAGTTGAGATGAGATGTCTTTGAAATTCAAGCAGTACTACTATCTACTACCAAGAGACGCGAGTCATGCCAAGGCATAGTAATGACATGATCATGAATATCATCATGATACAAAATATATGCATGCTCTTCTCCTATTTTGAAACTTTGTCATCTTCTCCGAAGAACCACTATCTACTTCAGTTTCAATTTACTTTTTGAGGCATATGAGATGAAGCAAAGAACATAATTCTCGGAACCAAAAATAGTACTTGCTTTTGCTTGTTAGCGTTAATTCCGTTCATTCTTCGAATCCGAATGCTATTTCCTGCGGTGGGGATGTGGTAGTGGCATCAATGGCATATGGCTTGGCTTGTGTGTTTTTTTTTTGTTTTTGCATTTGCATCACACATTTTTTTAAGATGATGAAGGAGCTACATAGCTCCAAAGCTTGCTTGATTTTCGGTTATTTAAAGCTTTGCAATTTTCATTTTATTCAACTTTTTTCATCTCCCTCAGCAGACAAAACAATAGAAATGGAGGAGCCAGGCAAAGCAGAGAGATAATTGTAGAATCTCTAAAACATTTCTCTCTTTGGCACCCATCCATTTTCAATGAAAATAATATAAGACAAAGACAATCATCCCTATTTCAAAGAAAACTATTTATTTATTTTTCTATGAGTGCCTTCTTGCCTAACCTCATCCCAGAAGTGAATAAAAATGTTTTTGTTTACGTTTAACACTTGTCCTGTCTTGTCAATTGTCACCGGGAGAATGATAATGATGATGGGGATGATGATTCTTGAGTAATTCTTTTCCTTTTTTATGTGCTATTGTTAGCCCAAAAAGCACTACTACTAGAACTATTATCATAATAATCGTCATTGTTTTCTCTGTCTGTCTGTGTGTATAGTGGAGCAAGTGAAGCAGCAGCAGCAGACAGACACGGAACTGCAACTATGTATCTATAATCTGCACGATTTTCCCCTTCTGGTTGTAATACATTATTATTACCATAACAATGCCCTATGCTGTGGGGTTAGGTAATAGATGATCTCATTGTCACTTGTCCCATCATCCTCATCAAGTCAAGTCAGAAAGAAAGATGACAAACCGGCACAGTCTCCTCCTGACTATGACTCCTGACAACCTATAATAATAACAATGGCAATTGTGTCAAAAACTAAGTATTTTTTTCATGTTTGGAATCATGTTCAGTCACGTTCGCGTTCATCTTCAAATCTTCATGCTCATGTTCGAGTGCGAAATAACACTTGTACAATATTTTATCTCCTTTTCACCTTTTTCCTCTCTTGAGTAGATCATTCATTCCTTCATTCATTCATACTATTTATCAAGGAGCTAGAGAGAAAATGAATGAAAGATGACTTTAAGATTTTCATGTTGACACATACATTTCATCTGCATCTGAAGAAGAGGAGGAGGAGGTAAAAAGTTATTATTATTATTGTTTGTCAATTCAATGGATGGGTGAACAAGTGAGTGAATGAATGACACCAAAATAAATTATTTGGACATACATGCCATGCGTGTCTTAAAAGACAAAATATTAAAAAAATAAGAGATTGTCATCTCATCAGGCTCCTTCTTTGACATGGTCGCATAATGATGATGATGACACGGCTATAACATGACACCAAAAGAGCAATTTAAAAAGCTCATCATCATCAAGCATCAGCATCATCTCCTTGAAAAAAAATTATTCAAACTTCTTCTCCTTCTTCTTGTTTCGAGCTGTTTGTAAAGGATCATTTCTTGTCATCGTCATCTTGTAGAATTTTTGAATTATAACTGGGGCTCTGTTGTGTTGTGGTTACCGTGTAGCAGGAGCAGCTTCTTGGTGTCATCGTCGTGTCATCTCGTGCAGAGATGATGAATGGATAAATGACTCAATGAAAGGAATGAAATGAATGAACTTGTTCTCTTCTTGCCTTACATGAGGAAAGGGAAAAATATAATTCAAAGAAAAAAGTAGATAATTTTTTGGGAAAAAGATGGACTACCGAGTCGACACGGACACGAAAAAGCTACGACTGAGTTAAGGAGATTATCCAAAAATTATTTTAATACGGCCTGACTCCTTACCCATAAACTTTTATGAGGAAAGGGAAAAATATAATTCAAAGAAAAAAGTAGATAATTTTTTGGGAAAAAGATGACAAGTATTACAATTCGCACGTATTATAATCAGTAAAAAATAAATGAGAACACTGAACACATTTAGATTGAAAAGGAAGATTTGACCTGCTTAAATTTCCCCACATGCAGTCAGTGCATCTTTCGATTGCAGTTGCGAGTTGCACTTTTATTATCGAAGTTGGTTCTATGCTGCATTCTGCATTCCTCGTGAAAAAAAATGTGAGCTTGAGAAGGAACGCTGCTGCTGCTGAGCTCATTAAAAGATTGCGTTAAATTAGAATGACTTTTCTCTTAGTCTGTGTAAGTTCAAGTGCAGGAGGCAGGAGTAAGTAATGGAAGGAAAACAAAAAGTAGATATTTCGCTGTCTCATTTGATGAAATAAACCAAATGGGGACAATTATCTCTGTAGAAAAGAGGCATTTAAAATTAGTCTCGAGGAATGCATTCCCTCTCTCGCTCTCGTGCAATTGCATTGCATTGTATAGACATAAACGTATTCACGGTATCATTTCCATTTCAGAAGAAGTGCAGACAAAAATGAAAATAAATGGTGATGTTAATCCCTGGTAATATCATAACTCGGAAGTTTTTCTTTTCCTCCACTCCACTCCACTCTCGGAGGAGGAAGAAGGGAAGAACATTTGGCTTGCTTGTATAGGTATTTGTATGTACATGCATCTGCGTAGTTTTAGGTCATCTGGCGAAACGAAATTTCTTGTGACAGTTGATGAGCCCCACGCATCTTTGCTATTTCAAATAGCTGTTGTTGCTGCTGATGAACAATATGACTTGACTTACCTTTGCTTCTCTTGTAACTGTACACTCTATTCACTCCACCGGGAAAATTTTCAGGAATGTAGGCAATCCCATAGTATTCGTTTTTATGGATGGATTCGTGGAAAAGGTTTTTTATTTGGGTTCTGCGAACCATGCAAAAAAGCACGACAAAAGAAGGCAGATGAACCTGGCTTAAGGTATATAGTCGCTATGGTTTATTTTGTCTAATCTTTTAATTTTTATGACGCCTTTTGCAAACAATTAGCTGAGTATCCTCTCCTCTGCTACTTATTGTGGGAGTGTACGGACCATAACGACGAGCGAAGCGAGGAGGACTTCGAGAAGTGGCCCAATAACGACCTCACTAACTTGCCAAAGTCTATATTCTACACTCTAATATGTTTACAGTTTACACTAATTCCACTTCTTTTTGCCTCTTTTCACGAAAAAAATATTTCTGATTCTGATGTGGCAGCTCATTTTTTGGCACAATATTCCTTTTATTTAGCGACAACGCGTGACAGACTCAAGTCAATGTGGGATTTTCTTTCATCTTCCTCCCCAAAAAAATACCCCAAAAGTGTTTGCTTCCCAAGTAGCATTTTTTCGGAAAGAAGAGGAAGATACATATGCATAGACACATGCATCACACATTTTCACTTCAAACTTCATTCAAAATTACGCTACACAGAGCGTGCATCATCAACACCAAATGAAAGGAAGACACCGTACCGTACCGTCGTACTACAAAAATGCTTCATGAGAATGAGACGATCACGATTCTCCATTTTGGCTCAGAGTTCATCAAAACTTTATTTTTTCCTCAGACAGAAGATGACATCAACATCAACTGAAAGGAAGAAAACAGTCCTAGTCCTATTTCTTCTTCGCTCTTTTATCATCAGAGTAGAGTACTTTTCAAAGAAGAAGAAAACATTTTTTTAAATTTTAATCCAAAGATATTTTTCCCTTCCTAGTTCCTACACTAAATTGACAAACATGACAATAGTCGTCGCAATAGTTTGTTCGGATTCGGATCGGATGCTTTTTAAGAAATATTTTTTTCTTCTTCTTCTATTCGTGTCGTGTCATCATTATTACCAAACAAACATTTTTACCGCATCAAGCGAAATGTAAGGAGGCAGAGGAAAGCATCAGGCATGAGGCATGCATGCGATGCATCATCATTACAGAAAAAAATTTTTCGGTGATGTCGATGTGATATTTTTTTATATGGGCTTGATGATGAGTGCGCGACATAAGATGAAGAAGAAGAAGAGAAAAGTTTTTTTGCAGAGTCTTTCTCGTTGCTTGCCTAATTTTTCCTTATTTTTCAAAGCTCAATTTTTTTGTTGGCAAGAATCTCATAACAAAAAAAATGTCTTAAGACCCAGGATAATGGAAAATGGTTTCGTCGTAAGTTCCTTCATTTCATTTCATTTGAATGTTTACAAATTTTTTTTCTCGAGACTTGGACTTAGTGAAATGGCAGTAGAGTAAAAGCTAAAACCTCAAAAAGGACTAGACTAAACCAGACCTCATCATCTTCTGAGGAACGAAAATAGACTTGAGAAATCCATTTTAATTCTCTGATTCTTTATGCGCAGTGCTATCTATATAGTGCTACGCTTCTACTGTCTTTTACCATTATTATTTCTTGTCTTTTGCCATGATAATGACTACAACAACTTACTGCATAAATTTTGCTTTTGGAGATGGAGAAAGATATAGTGGAAAATGCAATGCAATATGACTATGACTGCATATATTATTGTTTCGTGTCATGTCAAGTCAGAAGCGATAGCGTTTAGAAATTAGAAGAGTCATATCATAATATTCTGTTCTGTTATTTTTTTCTCTGGTGATGTCGATGTGATGATAATACGGAATTGGAGGAGACAAGTAAGCAGCGACTAAAAAGATCTTTATATTTTTCCAAGAGTATTTACGGTTGTTTTCCTGATGCTAATGGGATGTGGCTTGGATTTGGCTTCGTTTCATCAGAGTTGCAAAGTTAAGAAAGAAAATTGTGGAGGATGGACATGTTTGTGCATGTAGAGTAGATGTACATGTACATCGTTTCGTTATTTATGACTTTGTCGATGTACGAGGCGGAGGTGGTAGGCACAAATTGCTTGTGATGCGGATTAACATGGTGGTGGTGGTGAAATTAAAATTTATATTTCTTGGAGGGAAAAAATGACGATGACAAGAAATAATGAAATGATGTTACTAGTCCGGATCGCTTTTCTTCAAAAAATGCATTTATTTTTCGATGTTTGGAATTTGGAATTGTTCAATATTTAAATAATTAATTTCTTAATATTCAATCTCTTATTTTGATCCAAATAAGGCATTAAACTAGAACTAGTAAAGTAGTATTTAAGGCATGGACAGGACATCGACATCAATATCATCATCATGTCCATTGCTTTTTAAATTTTGACCATGTACCAGAAATAAAGTTCTTGTTCCTCAGGGACCTCTTTCCTTTTCTGAACTGGTAGAGTTGGTGGTATTAAAAAACCCCCAAAAGAAGCAAATCGATAATGGTGTCCGTAAAAGGCCATTACTTCATATCAAAGAAAAAAAATATCCGGACCATTTCCCTTATTACTTTGAGCTGTCACAAAATATGTCAGTTTGAATGCATCTCTCGTTCTCCCGCATCTATCTACTACATACTATTTTTTGGCTAAGAAAAAAAAACTTTCACCCGACTTAACTGATCAGAAGTTCTCCTCGTAGTTTTTACTTTATTGATCCATTTTTTTCTCCCGTTCATCGTAGATAAAATGGAGACCATGCCATTCCATCGAAGAACGAAGAAGAAGTAGTGGAGTAGAGCGTATCATAATATCCTCCATTTTAATGCCAATAACGTGTACATAAAAAAAATTGTATCTTGTTATTATCAATGCTGGACACATGTACTCCCAACCTCTTATCCGTTTTGTACATGCACTACTCCTTCAAGGCAATTTCTTTTTTACCCTCCACCGACTTATTCACTCACTAAGTCGGTCTTCTGGTTGGTGATCGGAAATGCTTTAAAAAATTTTGTTGCAATGCAATGTCTATTTCCTTGAAACAAAGTGGTCACAGCAGTGGTCTCGTGGAGATAGCTTCCAAAAAACATTTTTTATGGGTTTTAAAGCCACCCTCGTTTTTATTATTCCTTCATGTTATGTTCATAGCAATTTCGCTTGTATTTTGTCCAGAAAATAAACAAAAATGGGATGATGCTCTTTACATTTACTCTTCAAACATTAAAATGGGATCATTTTTCGGGCCATCATCATATTATCATCTTGCTTCCCTCCAGTCCTAAATAGTCCAGTCCAGTCGACTTGAATGGAAATCCTTCAGTTTCAGTTGTTCGTCGTTGAATGCAAATGTTTATAACTTTAAAGTTTTTCCTCTTTTCTGAATTCTGTTTCTGATGATTCAGTAAAACGATTTTGCAAAATGGAGAAAGAGGAGAATCCAATGCATTTATGTTCTGCTTCCAAGCCATTTCCATCAATCTCCCATCTTTTTATTCTCAAAGAGTAAGTAAGGCCATATCAGGCCTTGCACTGCACCCGAAATGAGGCTGACTCTGCAAAACGTAGAGTTGTACAGAAAGCGAGTTTCTTTTTTCAAAAGGAAATGATACAGGAAATGAGCCTCTGCCGTCATCTAGCCGCCGTCGTCTGCGCCAACAAGAGGAACACGGTTGAGCGAGCGGAGAGAGAAGAGAACAACTTCTACGAAACTTGTTGTTTCCCTCTCGTCTCTCGTGTGCTTATAAGGAAAAAGGATGCATAAAAAACTTGTACATACCTAATGTACATGCCTACATGTTTCTTTCTATAGAAGCTCCGTCTTTACTACTCGGCATTCTCTTCAGATCCAAAGGAGGAAATGTACTTTTGCGAGAGAACATGTGAACATGAGCATAATCTATTGAGCTTTACAAAACTATTCCATTTTGAAAAAAGGAAAAAAAAATAAAAAAGTAAAGTAAAAGCTCAAATAGGTACTCTGTACATATTTTTTCCCTCTATGCCTTGTTAAGAATTTGAAATCATGATTAGGGTTGATCATGATCATGATGATGATGTCATGTTTCTCTCTACTTTTTAATAATAATAATAATAATGAAGCAATAGCAATAGGAGCTGGTAACTACCGTTTTTTTAAATCATCAAACATCCTAATCATCTCTGACACTGACACTCGCTAACTGGCTTGGTTTGGTACACATTACATTGCATACATATTTTCATTTTCTTGTCTTGTCAGGCACCACGCTGGGATTTCACCTTTTTTTACTGCTCCTTCTTGAATTAAAATGGCAGAAGAGCCTAACGAGACAGACATGATGATCATACCTTATCATAAGCCATGAGCAGAAGCAGTGGCTAAAGTGAAGTAGCCATAACAATAAGAATGCAGAAAAATACGACGGTGGGCAATAGCAATGGCAATGGGCATCAAGCAAACATGAAGAAAAAAATATTATTATTACGTACTTTTTAGGATGTCTAGCCTCCATTGCCATATCTGTCATGTAGAATAATTATGAATTAAGGTGATTCTCAACTGCCCTCTGACTACTACTGACTAGCCTTTCACGATAAATTTGAGAATTCCACATGAAAATCTTCTTTTTTCTGGCAAGATCCGAGAAAACTTTCGTGGGATTTCAAACTTGATTTGAGAAATAAATATTTTATATTATATTAGGTATTCAGCTACTGACTGCATGATACATACATACTACAGAGCATGTATGGATGTATGAATGTGTGCCATAAATTGAATTGAAGTGAAATATGCGCATATTTCAATGAGTTCATGACAGAGGTGTGAAATTCCAGAAGCAGTTTTGGGGGATTTGAGTGGCTAGTTAATGTTAGGTTTAATTGGATACTCACGACTCACGATGGGACTTTGAAGGGGTTACAGTTGATGACGTCGCAATAAAATATTTTTTGCAAGATTTGAACGCCAAATAAAATTAAAATTAAAAAATCTCAACCAGTTTGCCAGGAAGATTCGTCGAATAAGCAATGACATAAGATCTTTGTTTAGTCATTTAACTTAGTTTTTTTTTGCTCTCAAATCTAAAATTACCTTCAGAGGCAAATGTGAATCCCTTTTTGAGTTTTCTCCAGTTCAGCATACAAAAAAATTCATATTTTGAGTGGAAAAAGATAAGCTGAATTTAATATGCATGCACTATGCACTATCTCCTTTCCATTTACGACATGCTTTAAATTCATTGAGCTCGTTGTCTAAAAAAACCCATGTCGTCAAGTGAGTGCCATGCCATGCCATGCCAGTGTCATGCCACCATGGAAGAAAATAAGTATTTTCTTCCGACCCTTTCCCCTCGTCTTCTTCTCCTCCTTTCTTCATTTTTTCCCTCTTTTGCTACTGTTGTGTCTTCTTGGTCTTGTCTTGTTATTATTATGCATAATAAAATCCATATAAAAAAGTCGGGCGGTGGCATGGCGGTGTGTAGAAGGCCAAAAATTGTGCAACATCTCCATACACATACACACAGGGAGAAAATAACTGCTATGAAATGAATATAAACGACATGACATCTGAAAATGGCTCCCATTCTCATTGGAATTGATGAGTTGGAAGTAACGGGGAAGAGTCAGAAAGTGAAACGAGTTTAAAGCCGATTCCAAAATAATATATAAGCTTACTGCTTACGTTTGCATTTTTTCCCTCTCTGCTCTAGAGAAATAAGCTAGAGGAGAAAGTTTAAAAAGTGTGTTCAGCATTTTACAATTTAAAAAAGAAATAGGGAGGGATTCTTTTCATACATACATATATACATAGTTGACATTTGACATGATTTGCATGAAAAAGCCTGTGAAATTTTCGTGTGATGATCTTGTGTCTTCTACGCTGCTGAACTTGCTTTTTTATTATTATATCACAATACAATATGATAATGATGAGACTGACTCGAGAAACAGCACCAGTCGAGAGTAAAAAAAGAAGAGGAAAAGATGACAATGTTCCGTCTCTCTGGGAAAAAAGAAGTCAGCAAGAAAGGGGGAAAATATATTTATATGTATTTTCTCCAAGAACCAAGATACCATTTTCATTTTGTTCCTTGTATTTCGCTATTATGATGCAAAAGGCGGAAATGGGAGGGTAAAACTGTGGTAAATGATGCCCCCTGACGAGCAACTTGGCGCCCATCCTGCCGCGCGTCTCTTTCTAAGAAAAAGAAGAAAAATCTTCATATCTTCATCTTATTTGTTCTTTGGAACTGGAAAAAAACTTTCTCTTCAACTTAGCAGCTTTCACTCCAACTTAGCAAGAAAAGAATAAGTATATTTTTTTTGTCAAAGCTCAGGCCAAAAAAAGTATGTAATATCTTTAATGCCAATACACACAAGCACAATATTATTGTAGAAAGTAGTCCCAGTCCCAGTCATATGAGAAAAAAAAGCCATTTTCTTTTTTTATTTTGCGGAGGATCAAGTTGCATTCGTGCGGCGATGGAAATGATGCTCGTCGTTCGTTGCATGATGGAGACCAAAGTGTACGGGGCATTAAGTAATGTTTGTAATGTTACATTATGATCATGATATGTTCCATTGCTCGGATGTGAAAGCCCATTTTCGGGATGATGTTATGACGAAAACAAACTCACAAGTCAGCTTAATAAGATGAGAGGAGGAAGAAAATATCTAAAATTTTGCGGCGGCAGAGGAGAGAGAGGATGGACATGGACAATCGCATAAAATACGACGAGAAAACATTATCTTTCCTCAATAGGAAAATAGAAGAAATTTTTCCCCGTTCTTCTCGAATGCCTCCAGTCTTATTTCCTTCCAAGAACTTTGTATTTTGTTTCTTGAAAGGAGCCAAGAGCAAACGTAAATTTTTTTTCAGGCAAACAAACCAAAAATTATTAGTATGCTATGCTTTGGGATAAAGTTTATACTGGGGAAACTTTCCCATTCTATTTCATTTCCATTCATTTAGGTGTATATATGCTCAGAAATGCTAATGCTATTGAGTGAGCATGTCTCTGTAGTGTTGTCAGCATAAACTTTCTTCATCTGATCGACTGACTGGCACTAGCAACGAACGCTCGTGAATGAGAATGGTATACCGGTCGACCATGGTGGAACCTCCTTTTCTTCAAAAACTTTTCTCTACAAGTTTTCCCAACACTTTTTATCGCTTTTCTTTTCTTCAAAAAACTTCTTTTTGGTACAATAAACTTTCTCCAGTTGAGGGAACCGATATGATCTAAGATACAGGAATGTTGTAAGTACAATTTTTTGTTTGAGAACAAACTTCCCAGGTTTTCTTCATTTCCATTGACTTTTTCCAAAAAAAAAGGATTTTTGAAGAAAACCCAGAAAACTTTCAAAAAACTAGATGTAGATATATATATTCATATCAAAACGATTGTTCACTCACACACACAATCACTTTCTCCCCCTTTTTATCAAGTCAGCGGTATTGTTTGTGAGAAAGAGAAAATCTGAATGATGGAAACTGCATTGCTTTTCCCATTTAATTTCATTTCTTTTTCCCTGAGAACTCTGGGAAAATGAAAAGTTTTCAGCTCCTCCGCCATGCAATATATATTTTTCCTCTAGAGTCTAGAGGAGAAAAAAATAAATTGATGAAGGAACGCAAAAGAGATCTGCCACTCAAGAAATTACAAGTTCACTTTAATTCTCATCTCATTCCCCGAAAAAAGAAAGTGTTGGTATGTAGTTGGTGGTGTCCCTCAGAAAAAATATAGGAAGGTTTTATTTTTGCTATTGCTGGCATGGCAAAAAAAAGAAATTGCTTTTCTAATATAAGATCAGTGCAATGTTGTTTGGCCTGGTCATAAATATCAACTTGACAGGTTATTCTGTAGAAGTCAGAGTGGAAGTAGGAGTGGTAGTACGGGACTATCTTTCCTAAGAAAGAAAAAAAGGGTGAAATAGTAACTTCTTCTTCTTCTACTACTACCCCCGGTGTAAAAAATGCGTTTTCTCCTCCTCTCAAATCTCAAGTGGAAACTCTCAAACCTTCTAGTTTATAACTCTCTTGGGATCTCATATGAAAAGGAGAGAAAGAGTAGTGCATATCACATTCCATT
>JAHZNI010000109.1:0-13076 GCA_027744415.1 Seira ritae
ATTTCAATTTCAAAGTAGAAGAAAGAAAGTTTTTTTTCTTTTGCATTATCAAAATGAACTCTTCCCGTTTATGAAATCAAGGGGAAGCTAAAGGACCGTTTCCAATCAGGCCTCGGTATATGTACTTGGTCCAAGTCCACTTTTTATTTTGGGGAGAATTTTTAGAGCAAACTGGATAGAACAGACCATGACCGTGACCGATTTCGTGGCTTGTGGTACCTACTCGGTATCAAACCGACTCTTGCTTGGTAGAACAACCTTGAGTCATCCATCATCATCGTCATCATAGATTATCTACCCGTCGCAAGTAATAACTACTATGTACTTACTTCGCCTCAAAACAAATCAAGTCTGCGTCTAGTTCAACCCCAGCCTTTTGGACTTTGGACCCTACATCTCTTTTATGCTATGTTTGGTTGCGCGTGGATAAAAGTTCAGCAAAGAGGATTGATAAAACTTGGAGTGTTAGAACTAGTTAGTTATCGCGATTTGTGACGTAAAGTTATTCGTAAAATAAGCAAAAGACCATCAATAATTGATGGTCTTTTGCTTATTTTACGAATAACTTATGTTCATAATTATTATGAACATAATTTACTATTAACGTTGATGATTTCCTTCCTCTTATCCTCTTGCTTTAATTACTAGAGAATACAGCAAAAAGTAAGTAAACAAAAACAAAAGTGCATCTGCATCTTCTCATGAGCACATTTGACTAAAGCTGGCTATGCATCAACAAACTTTGTCCGGTTAAGGTAGGAAGTCAATTAACACAAGGATGGCCGACCTTTTCTTGATATCCTGATTTTTATACTAATATGGATCAACCATAATCCACTATTTTCTAGTTGGAACAAAAATGCATGCATAGATATCGGTAAATCAAGCGGTCTCAGCTTGCCCCAATCATCAATTTAATCTAATTAATTCAATGGGCATAAAAATGCATTCGCTATTTTTCGAAATATAATGACTTTTGCTTTTGAGGGCAATGAATGAAGTCAATAAGTCAATGAATTCTCCAAGTTGTTGTTATCTATTACCTATCTGATCTTATCTCTAGAGATTCATGAATTTTCTCGCGAAGGAAAACAGTATAGCTAGATAAATTATGAAAATCCTATCAAGGAAATTGCAAATTGATTGGCAGGTTTTCCCTTGCACTTTTGCCCCTAATTGAAATTTAGCGTGAGCGAATCCGATCCGATTATGCAATTTCAGATTTCAATTATGATAATGCAAAAACTCCTTAAATAAATGCAAATCGAGAAAAAATGAGATTGTATTGCATGCATTTTTACCTGCAATCTGACTTTTGCCGTGTCCAGAGGGAACGATAAGAAGTCCGCCCAGCAAGCAGCGGTGCCTGCTGTCATGAGCTTTACTGGAACTGGAAGCTGCTCGAAGCGTTTCGCTGCTGATAAATCTGCCATTTTCGCACTATATTTCTGAAAAAATGAATGAACGTCTTTAATTGAATCGAATCGAATTAATTGAATTGAATTGATCGTGGTACATATGAAACAAAAACTTCACAAAATTGCAATGACCTCGTCTTCCAAAGAGCAAGCGGAAAGCAAATGACGTTAACTAGGTAAAGAAAAGTCAAGATTCTTGGTATTTTTTGCTTACCTGCAATTCTGATACAGTTGGAGATGTTTCCTAGACCAGGTGAAAATCTGTCAAGGCTCACAGACTACCTGTATGGTTTTTCCTTTTTCCAGGGAGAACGTCACAAGAAACATTAAATGTTTCGTGGAATCAATCCTGACTCGGTAGTTTCACTTTCTTCGGAATATAAAAAATTCCTGGAAATGTTTTCCTTCTTAGTCACCGTGCTGGTAATATGTGACATATGGTTTGGTGGTGGATGCTGTCGCGGTGGAGGAGGGTTTCCTTGTTGCACATTTTATGTTACTCCTTCGAAGGCTCAAGTTATATTGATGGACGAAGAACTAACTGACCACGAAATAAATACTGGTAACTGGTGACGTTGCCACAATAAGTCTATAATGCATTATGGGACCAAAACAAAAATGATGATGAAGATGATGATGATACCATTATTGTGCTTCAATAAGCTTGAAATGGAGAAATAAGTTCTCCAAAAAAAGAACGATTGACCTATGTACCAATAACATTATGAAAATGTTGGGAGTGTTTATGGTGGAGAGAACAAAGTCTCTTCAGCATCCAATCCTGGTAAATCTAGTCATGGACTTGCCTACATTTGTATTTACTACATAAATGCATACGCACTGCACAAGTACTTATACTTTACTCTCTGACGTCCGCATCTGAACACGTTAGTGCTATTACAATAGTTTTTAGACTTTTGCTACAATGCAGTAGCATCACTCCTCTCTAAATTGCTTTACCACTTGCAACATGCACCACAATTATATGTATCACACCGTCTCGTTCTGCTTGTTGCAAGTAACGATGTGATATTTATGAAATACGTAGAACAATAATAATTTCAGTGAAATGAAAATCCGAGATTTTTTTCGGCTTACCTGCGACGCAATGATATGATATGAAACGCAAAAGACGTCGATAATAACCATAATTATAATTGTTTATGATTTCCAATGTTTTTCCTTAAGAAATTATTGATTGATTAGATAGGGAAATGCATGAGGTATGTAGCTTGCTTGCATTGTTTTACATTTACCTATACCTATCTTTGGTATCCATCATTGCATTTTATTGATGCTAATAGGATAGGATAATTTATTGGGAAACTCCTGTATTTCCGCTGGCATGCATGACGAAAAATTACTTTCAAATTCAAATCAATTTTCAGGACTACGTCTGTAGCGTGCGTAAATTCAGCGAATGATGCTAATCATTGATTATTTTTTTACATACATAGCTAATATAGTTACTTACAATGAGCTGGAATATTATGCGCATACGAAAATTAAATCCATTTAGAGATTTAGCCATTTAGGAAAATCCATCATTTTCATCATGTCTTATTTTAAGGCTGGATAAACCTCTGAGCCAATTTTTATCTAGATTATTAGAAAAGTCAAACTTAGCAATATGTATTCATGTTTGTTAAAATAAAATTATGCACATTAAAACAGTCGAAAATAATCTTAATGTACCAATGAATTGTTTAAATCCTCTTTCAGCCCAAAAAGTGTGATAAGTTCACATGCATACACTTATTTATTTAGAAACTATGCATTTAATTTTTGTCAATTTGTATAGATCAAAGGTACAATTAGGCAATGACATTTTTATTTAGGTACAATTTGCGTTTGTGATTTTCATCGCATCGTTTTGCTTCACACGCACATGTTCCTTCTGTTTTCATTTTCTCATTTTCATAGTATTTTTCTTTGTACATACAACTTGTTTTGGTCGTAGGTTGGTGTTTGGGGTCTAGAGGAAAAGGTAAAACCTTGCTGAGAAGCGCTTATGCAAACATTGCAGACGATGATGATGATGGTCTGGCTGCATACTCGTTGGACTTTGGACCTGGATCAGTCGAAAAAAGGGAATATGAAATCAAATGAAATGAGAGTACAGCAATGTATGTAGCAAAGAAGAATTTTTTGGGGGTTGCATTATGAAAAAAAATCAATTGAATTGGTGAAGATGATGATGATGTGAAAATTTTCCAAAAAAGATGTGCTCCCATCAGATTAAATTTGGGAGTGATACACGGACATCATTGTTTCGAATTCGAGTTTGAACCAAATGTGTTGTGGAATCTGACCACAACCAGAGAAGTTGTACTTTTACCCCTGAACCCAAACAATTTTAGGCTAGGTTTAGACAGTAGTGACGATGAGAGAAGTGAGAAATGCGAGTTATTGAATTTAAACTATGAATGAAAACAGATACCGTTTACCGTCCAATTACAAACCATGAGATAAGATGAATGTGTTGGCAGCATCAATGATAAAGTCCTGACGAGCTCGGAGAGTTTGTTTTGGTTTCTACGCTAATGCTATGTCGCGTGTTTTGTGCTTAGCTCTGCAAATGAAAAGGTGGTAGTCGTAAATTGATAAGACTGGACAGGCCAGAGTAAGCAAATTTTTGTTTAACAACATTTGCCAGTATTTTTGCGTAAGCGTAAGAGCTATAAATGTAAATCGAATTATCAGTTGCGTTGCGCAAAGTTTAAGTGTATGAATGAGGCGGAATGAAAGTTCATGGATTTCGGACAAACCATCCTCCTTCTCATTCCTCTTGATCCACTGCACTATGTACTTTTTGTGGCAATATCATATAGAATTGCGATTTTATTTCACCGTCCATGATAATGCTTTAGGGTTGGTAGGATCAAAGTCTAAACTTTTGAGTGCAATGACGACAAGAAGCCATTTGAAAATTATGATTAAATACGACACATAATGCGGTCTCTAAATTTAATTTAGGCAATTGATTGAGGTTTGATTTTCCTTGCCAAGACTTTGGTCATTGAATTGGGATGAAAAATTTAGCTCGCTTAAGCCGGTGACCCGACCATTTGATGAGAACTAAATTCTGTGACTTAAGGAATGTTTTAAATATTTTATATTCTATTGAATCAAATGTTTGTGTGAATACTTAGTTTGATTACTTGCATTTTGTCACCATTAAATGGGTTACAAAATCGTTATAGTCTATAACTGATTATTATTACACAGCAAAACGGCTATAAATTTTAAATTAACTAGTTGGAATACACTTACTAGCACCTAGCACAGCACAAAAAACCACAGCCGATGCCAGCCGGAATTAATTTTTTAGATATATCCAAAGTCAATCATTATTCATGTAATGTTATGCGCCTATAACTTTTCAATGTAAAATGGCCTTTTAATTAAATAGAATGGCCATGATCCGAGTTTTTTGTCCGACTCATTTAAAAATAAATATTTAACACCTAATAAAATCAAAAGGTTAAATAATGATTTCGCTCATGTGTCGATCTGAAGAAGCTGTATGAATTGATCATGTCCAAAAATGTCACGGCACCATCTTCCCTATTAACTTGTTCTTTCTTTCTGGGAAAGGTAATACATATGGACATTTTTCACGGATAAAGTATGAATTACATGCTTGACAATTTGCTGTACCTATGGTCAGGTCAGGTGGACTACAGTAATCCTATGGACTCCGAATCGGAGTCAGTATGCAATTTGAGATGAGTCAGATATATTTATGCGCGAGTAATTTGGCATTTTTTAAAAAATGCACTCAATGCACTGCTCTCATTTCCTGAATCGTAACTTGTAACTGTCGAATGTGGTAATGGCACTGGGGTACAATGAGACACTAAAGCGAAGCAAATTAGCTAAAACAACATTATATGCAATAGTTGTTCTTTTCAAGAAACACACAAAAGCGGATGAAAGGCATAATATTGAAGACGCATTACATTTATTATTTTACCGAAGAGTGAAAGTAGCAGCATTACTGATTGAACATTAAAGTGAATTGTTCATTTCATGCACCTATGATTCGCAATTCATCTCTTGCTGCAGTAAACTTTGAACCGAAAGGAATAATTGAGCTTTGCTAGATTCGGTCCTTCTTTTCAATAATACTTATGATAAAGGTTATATTCTCACTAAACTTGATTTTGCAGTTCTCCAATAGCCCAATGAAAATCCAACTAGATCTTGAAGCAACTTCTTTAGTTTAAACTTTAGATTGAATTTATGTTTTGCTCGAACGGCTCGAACTAAACATTTTTTTGCGAGAACTTCGATAACCAAAATCGAAGCTCTTCCTAGTTTCACTTGTCATTTGCATATGGACTTTAGAATCTGTCTGAAAGCGGTGGATGGACTTTGGAATTAGTCTCGACTCACAGCAACAGCCAGAAGGTTTTTATTACTTTCACGCACTTGCTCTCTCATAATTATATTAAAAACCTGTAGACTTGATCTTAAAGAAAGTTTGAATTTATAGAAGAGGAACAAACACTGCTATATTGCATACTCGAGAACAAAGAGGCGAAAGGAAGGACATAATATACAAAATATGGTACTACTTCAAAAATTGTCTTCGTTAGTCTCTTGCATACCTATACTTTTTCAACAGCACATTTTCATTTTGATTTTATTATATTATTGCTATTACCTTTCAATATTTCTGGATCTGGATAGCAGAGAATACGAAAAATATCAGCTAATCCAATCCCTTGAAATGGTATAAAATTAAAAATCAGAATGAATGAGCCCTTGTAGATATAGTGGGAATGAATTTCTTCCGATTTCCTAATTTACAGTGTAAACTCCGTTCATGACAAAAGCTAAGCCACCGTGAAACTCTAGTCTGCAAAGATCAGTTAGCTGGACGTGATGTAAGTGCTACTATGAACCTATTTTAAAGCTTTAAAACAAATCCTTTGTCGAAATTGTTTTAGCTTTGAAAACAAATAAATTTTTAGAACAGGCTATGAAAAGTCCATTTGAAGTTGCGAAAACTTTTTATTAAATACATAATTAGTCCCCCCTACAAATTGCGCATAGAATGGAAAACAGGCGCCTGCAGGCAGCTCTCTCGATAATTGTGGTTACAGGTGGTTACGGTTAGTAATAATTACTCGAATGCACACCTCTAGTTAGCTGGACGTGATGTAAGTACTGCTATGAATCTAATTTAAAGCTAAGGACTTGAGTAAAATCCTTTGTCGAAATTGTTTTAGCTTTGAAAACATGAATAAATTTTTAGAACAGGCTATGAAAAGTCCATTTGAAGTTGCGAAAACTTTTTATTAAATACATAATTAGTCCCCCCTACAAATTGCGCATAGAATGGAGACAAAGTAACAACATATAGTTTGTAACATTGCGGTTTATATTAACTAACTAAAGTAATGATTTATGTATTTATCTTACATTTAAATTAAAAATCTGCTTTCGCAAGGCACCCATATGTCTGTCTTCTTAAACCACCCATGAATTTCAACTTGTTATATCACTTCACTGAAACCTTTGTGAATTTCTTACCAAAACGTTCCAGAACCTAACCGCTTGCACATTTTACATAGCACGCACCCTTCTACTGACGAGAAGCTTTCTCTTAAAAGAGCTATTACAATCATAAACCATTAAAAATGATTCATTGTTAAAAATCTTAAACTAGATGAAGTATAAATGAATGAGGAGCGACATCGACAACGAATACAAAAGGGTTCCTCAAGGAGGAATCATTATAATAATGTGGAGACCTTTCTTCAGAAACTGACAGTCTTAATAAATAGTCACAGAACAGATTGCAAAATATAAAACATTCCAGTAAAGTTAAGTGATTCAGTTTGATAGCTTCAATTCTTACCTGATTTCTTGATTATCTTCTACAGCTACAGATAAAGATCTCATGCTGTAGTTCTTGTAGTTACCCTACTTAAATACCACTAAAAAAGGTTGCTTATAGTTTTTGGTTAGTTTACTCAATATCTTTGCTTCAAAATCTCTATTGGTTTGATTAAGATGGAATGACTACAGCAGAAGAGGTAACTAGCACGCTTACTACCTAAAACTCTACTTCTGGATTTTACTGACTTTTTTCATAATTTCTATATATGATTCATGCAAACAGTAGACAGGTTGTCAATAATATACATACATACATATCTACATACATATTAAATGTACAAAACATAAAAAACACTTAACATTAATTTGCTACCGCTGCATTGCCAATTGTTGATTAAGTAAAATAGTAATTTTGTTTGAAAAGATCTCTGTATATCATTTTACTTTCTCTACTGTCCGGATCCGGCAACACATGCATTTTTATAGTAATCATATTTCATTTGTAAACCGTACCGGGAACGCGAACGGAAACAAGAATGCATCTTGTCGGGTAAACTTGATAGGTAAAATACTTTAGCGGAAATCATTAGCATACCTAGCTTAACCGGGTCAATTTTCAAAATTCACGCTGATAAATACACAATGAAAAAATCAAAGTGGGGTTGGTAAAAAGAGTTTAAATGAGATGTTGCTTTCGAACGAATTTGTTGACTTCGGATGACAACGTCGTCCCAGACAAACCAATGTATGGAACGGAAAGGAATAACGAACTTGTTGACCTCGGATGACAACGTCGTCCCAGACAAACCAATGTATGGAACGGAAAGGAATTCGAAACGATCATTTGGCCAATATTTCAAAACTGGATCTTGCTCCGGTACCTGAATTTTAAAAAATACAAAAAAAGGTCAAGATGATTTTATCAAGTGAGAGATTGCATGATCAATCCTAATTTAATTTTTGTGTTACCTGATGCTGTGCGTCAAAGTATGCAAACAGCACACAAGCTGTGTAGGACGCGATGAAGATGAGAACATGCCAGAAGGCATGAAGGTATGGGAAGTTTAGATTAGACCAAGTTTCACAGAAAAGTTTATCATTGACCCAGCATGCAACTGCAAGTATCCAGACTGCTCCGCACCTTGTTCCTAATCTCAAAACTTTCGTGTTGTTGCACCTGAAAAAGGGAAAAAAGAAGATCACTGTGTAAATTAAGAAAGCCTATAAAACTGACTGTTACAATTATGCTTCTAAATTTCGTCAAATGAAAAAAAAGCTCGCACCTGTTAAGTTCCGAAATGAGCAACACAACCGTGGGAACTCCCAACGTCATCAGAGCAAACGCGTTGAATGCAGGTTGAACTAATGCCAATAATGAGCTCACCGCTGCCGCCCCATATACAAGATACTGGAATAGAGTTCTATTCGTACAGAAAAAAATTGAAGACAAATTAACTTTTTTTCACACGTCTGAACAAACATTGTTAAAATAATAACTTCTTCCAAATTTAGTAACGCTGTACAGTAACACACGCACCTATTTCGCCGAAAGTATATTGGCAAGGGCTGGAACAGCCATATTAGGATGGGTGGGAGCGCAAAGAAAATTATGTTGCTCACGGTATTGGCATATTCCGCGATGAACTGGAAACCAGAAAAATAATTGATAAGCATCTAGTAGCCCAATCATTAATCATGAATTTGATAAGACAAAGAATGGATAATTTACCGGGGAGTAGATGTAGTTCGACTCACACCAATCGACGGGGGAACTTCCTGGCTTCAACATGATGGCATCAGACTCTCACTCCCGAATTTCGCCTTGATATCTGTTCAAAGTCAAAAATATTCTAATCAAATCACTAAATCAATTTCAACTTCCTGCACTGCTTCAAACGGATAACGCAGCTAGAGCCTTAGTCGGGGTTACAGATCTTGTATGAAATTCAAATCGGTAGTCACGAAGTCACGACATATATTAAGGTGGTGAGAACAGTATGAAGTAGAGCGAGAGCCATTATTTCATTAGCACGCGCAGTTGAATTGAAGGTGGCCTCTATAAAATGTTTAAGACTGAGCAGGGCAGCAACTTACAACTATATACAATAGATATTGCTCTTCCACGACTTATATTTTCTTCTAAATTATGCAAGCAACCATCCAAAACTTCATTGACAACATATGAACATTAAAATCCTTTCAACGGAACATTCCGCTACAGAGAATACCCAATAAAAATTCGATCCAAGTCTCTCTCTTGTTCTGTAACGCCAGCACAGCGCCCAAACCGTATAGCTATCATGCATCATACTCATACTTAAGTAAATTGTAAGAAAATATGAAACTAAATACATAATGCATGTGTGTATAATATTTTTGTCACGCATTCTATGATAATAATGATAAGCTATTATTACTTACTCAGCGAATACAAAATACGAACCGTGTTAAACGGAACGCATAAAATAAAACGGATGTGCGTCTTAGTCTTTATTAAGAAGTAGTAATTCCCCACAAAAATCCTTATTCGTTCTGCCGATATTCCTTGGGTGGTGCCCTTAATGTATGTACTTACGTACTATAACTAACTAACAGATTAAATTATACTGATCAAGCACCATTTAATCATGGACATCAGCATGAGCAAGTATCTATGCTATTTGTTGACCACAAAAGCTTCCTGAATTAAAATGTGAAGCGAATTAGCGATTTATTTTATAATGACAGCAATAATACATTAGAACATTATTATTGGTTTATGATGAGATATTGTGTGCAGAAAGTTATTTTTAGCCATTAAAATCTTTTTATGATTATAATGCACTATTCATTCTTTAAGTGATTCCGTCAGTAAATATAATATCTTGGGCTAAGTCAGATAGATAATACAATGAGATAAAGCTTTTTTAAACCAGAGTTCCGCCTCTTCAACATCAACCACATTACACACATGAAATGAATCATGAATACATGTATTACCACACACAGCCTTTTTCCTTCTTTGTCTGAAGAGGATTTCTTTTTATCAGGAGTACACGTGCACTCGAAAAGTCAAACGCGTTTGTTTGCTTTGCAATTCAACACATCGGACACTCTATGAATGTGATGATGAATTAAAGATGATCATGTCAAAATCAATTTTTTATTCTTGGAACATAAATATGGAGCCTGAAATGTCATCTTGGTCGCTTGGCTTGGTTGACAGTCTACACTTACGAGTTATTATGATGTCTATAGCTATTGCTATTGGATTGGTTTGCTTGGAACAAAGACTACAAATTGGCTTCTCAGACGATGGAAAACTGCACTTTTTTCACGAAGCACAGAAGAAAGACAAGACAGATCGATGATGATTACTATTAAGATGACGGATGACTATGACATGAGAAAATTGGGTCGAATGGAAAAATAATGAGCTTTTAGGCTTATTGTAACTCCCAATTTATTTGAAGCACCCTTCATGACAAAAAATTACTCCTGTTACGAGTAAGCTTATTAAATTTGCTTTCCACCATAATTCAATCCAGCCATGGCAAAATCCATTTTAGAAATGAAAATACGCGCAACCCTTCCATTCACCTTTTATTACCTCGGATTATCCATAGATTGGTTTGTTGAGTATTGAGCAATCCAAATAATAAAATTACGACGAAGCAATTTTCTTTCTTCTTTTCTCTACCCGACCCGGAGTAAACTAAACACTTGCCTAATTACGTAAATATTATAAGTTGGAAAGTCTATAATAATATAAAACGAATACTAAAACTGAAGAAGAACTGCGCAGTGTATAGATCTGTTATCCATGAGAAGAGTCGCGAACCATGAAACAAAAAAAAACTGAGAATGCGAAGAAAATGATCATACGATTCCCATCGAATGATGATGATGATAATATTTTAACCCTGCATAAAAAAATGAGAACAACAACAAAAAAAGAAGTCTGAAAAAACGCTTAAAAAATTGTTATTGTGTGTAGCAGTTACGTAGCTGTAGGCACACGGTATAATATAATGTACACGCTACATAAAATACCAAATTTTTCAGTCTCTTAACTGGTCTACTGAAACTGAAGAAAAAGACAGTTGTTGCTGTTAAAGTACATGTACAAATATGAAGCTGTTACTACTTCAGAAGAACAGCAGAGAGAAGTCAGGCAATATATTGTAGTGGCAACTCTGCCTTTTTTTATGATAATGAACTAAGTATGAAGATTGTGCAAATGCGCGATGTTTTCCTCTCTGACATATTATCGCGAAAAAAAGAAATTTCTACCTTGTGCGCTGTGCAGTCAGTCGTGCAACTTTTTATGAGAGGGAAGGGAATATAATACGCAGAGGAGGTAAGGACGATAAACACAGTTTTTCTAGACAAGACAGAGAGTACGCCTTTTGAAATCGTTTTTATGAAATTACTATTATTGCTTTCATGCATATTATAACATTATAGCATAGAACAATTTTTATTGCGGGGTAGATGATTGCATGCATGTTGAAAAAATCATATTCGTGGGACTTGATAACTTGATGATGACAAAACCGTTTTGCGAGGACTCAGAGGGAAATTTCGAAAAACATAAAAAAATTAGAAATGGTATAATTGTATTCGATTTAAAATAGTATTTAATTTACTTACGGATGTAGATGCAGATGTACTTTTGAAGTTGACTAAGTTGGATCTAACTCGGAACAATAATTAGCACAATTCACAATAAATGCAACACAATCCGAATTGCGGATGAGATGGATATAAATGATTGGCTTCAAGAAGAGACGTCTTTGGCCTTCAGAGTTCAGACCACGATGATGATGAATTGAGAACTGATGTACGGAAAAAACAATGCTTTCAGAGATAAAAAGAGTTGTTGCTATTGCTTGGTTAATGTCTGTATGACTCAACAACAAAGAACCTCAGATCATTTTTCGGCATGAGCTACTTACTTACTGCCAGTACCACTGCACGCATCGAATCGATCCACGCTTCATATATTTTTCCTGAGTATTGCTGGTGATTAGTACAAATTTTCTCCACACATTTTACATGTAGGTACTTGCAGCGTTTTAAACTTTTGTTGAGTGATCGATCCAAAACTTCAAAGTTCAACGCAAGACAATAGTCATGCGGTTGCTTGCTGTGTGGTATGTATATAGTGGTGATAATGTTGATAATTTTTTTAAAGAGCAATCCAAAAGTTAATTGCTGAAAAATGTTGTTTGTTTAAAGTTTCGGTTGTAGTTTTGCTTGGCTTGATGTTGATGAGAGTGTTGAGCACTTTTTGGTATCTCCTCTAGCCCATCCAATTTCCAAGTACTCGAGATCGAGACTGAAGCTTCGAGTGAAGCGATTAAAGATTGTTTTAAAGCTATTAAGAAATGGCTAAACGAGCAATGAGCACCTTCAAAGGAACAAAACGATTATGGTGAGATGACGATGACTAAAGGTACAAAAAAGTAGACTAACATGCAGCAAATGAAGGAGGCAAGCCTCATTCAAAACTCTTCATAAGTCAAGAACAGGAAAGGAAATGGAGTGAGATTTTGCGATTTGCTGTTGTTCTGCTGCTGGCATGCCATGGCATGGCATAGGTCTATGCACTCACAAAAATCCTATGGCAAAAAGCAGCTGATGGTTTATTGCTGGCTTTGGCTCTTGCTTCATGATATGATATGACTATGACATGATGAGGTACTCTCGTGAGCTGAGAGAACAATAGGAAAATTTTTTAGGCACACATGTAGACAGTATGGCACGGGAAGTTCATGGCTTTTAAATATAGTCATTTACAGCTTAAAGTTACACAGCGTATGTAAT
>JAHZNI010000110.1:0-13753 GCA_027744415.1 Seira ritae
CAAAAGTGGCAAGTGAGTTTAGGAGTTTTGGGAAACATTTTCGTAGAAATCAAACAGCTGCTGCGAAATGCGTAATTTTTAATTTTACTCTGTGATGATGATATCAACCAGCACCCACCCTTTGCTTCTGTTGAGTGGATGGTAGAGCAGGATTGGCTTATAAAATGGAGGATGAAATTTCATTAGAACATTTTATTCTAAACCTTTGATGCTTTTAATTCTATCTTTAGATTTTGTGCACTATTTCCCCTCCTACTATTTTGGAGCTAAATTGAGTTTTTCAATGCATAATTCATCTCATGAAAGCTTTTCGTTTCATAAAATTTTTATCATTTAAAAGAGTTGCTTATTTATTTGCATATAATTATTTATTTGGAAGGAAGGATTAATGAATGAAATCTAAATGATCATTACTCACTAACTACTGTGCATGTAATATAATCTTACCTTCAGAATTTATTTAAAATACCGCTTGGTACAAATGGGAAGCAAATGACCTCAGGCTTCTTATTTACGTAGTTAATCGTTATATTGATCCCATGACATTTTAAAAGATACCTAACATTTCCACTGTAAAAACCATGGTATCCTTTCCCTCGGAGAAACGGATTATAAAAGCATCATACATGATGCACCTATTATATGTGTTTAGGTTCGAAGTTCATTTATTGTATTTATTTAATAAAGTAAGTTACCCTAAATCAATCGTACAAAGGGGTTGATAAACTCCTTCCATCATATTTTCATCTTTTCCTGATATACATACCATCATCATCATCATCATTATCCCAAATACCGGGAGTTATTCCAACTTCTCACAACTGTGGTATAAATATCGAATCTTTAACATTTAAAGAGTGAAGGCTCCTCCATAGAAAACAGTTCAGCTTAAATGCAAGAAGCCAAAAACCTATTTGGTTTATTGCCTTTTAACGTTCTTCTTACGAGCAGTTGCACGAACGTTCATGTTCATAAGCCCAGCTCGAGTCTCTACTCTCTACTACGATTACTGAATACTATAGCACAGCTAAAACTTTGCTTTCATTAATCATGGATGATGATGAGGAGGTTGTCTGCCCTCTGAAGTCCTGCGTGTAACCTTTTAAGCTCATTTCGAAGTCATAATAGTCGAAAGCGAGTCAGCATATAGATACGGTATTATTACTATGCATGTCATCATCATCATCACTGCATCTCCATATATAACAGTACCTACTCCACCAAATACATAATTTCAAAGGCATAGCTGTGGTTATTCAGTTATACTCATCATTTAAAAATCTGTATTAATGATAAATTGGGAAAGAGCAACGAACGCAATTTGTGTGGCAAGTAAAAAATAACCTTTATTGCAAAACTCTTTGGAATAGAAAAAAATTTTCACTTCTCTTGAGCTCCGCTCCGGGTTACATAAAGTGTAGCGTTTGTTCCGAAACGTAATGGTTTTTCGTGAGAAGAATCTGCACTAAAACTGCTACTACACGGATCGCAAACCTACACGTGTCTAAACATCACTGCGCCTGTCAAAAAGTCAAAACCATACAGAGAACTAGCGAAAAGTAACAGTCAGCTCGTCAACTCCATGTTTCAATGATGGTCGTTCGATTAAAATGAAAAATGCTTTCATCGTGGCAGAGAAAAAAAATTTCGTTAAAACGGTGTGTATTCATTGTTAGTCTTTCAAAATGAAATTGCAATTTCCCCCCAGAAGCACTTTCACTTTTTTATATCTTCCAACGCAGATGTTTAACCAGGTAGGTAGTCAGTACATAGTCCACTATTCCACATCCGGCTGCTTTTTAAATGCGTGTTTATAATTGGTCAGGCTAATTACCATGTTCATTCCTCCCAAACTTTTCACATACATATTTACATCCCATCACCTACAAATATTTCCCGTAACTTGCTGATTTAAAACTTACATGAAATGACCGATATTAAGCCAAGGGAAGGGTGATTTCTAAAAAAACCATCCAGCGGTACGCCAAACAAACAGGGGAGATGTCGGTTCCGGACTTTACGGAACAAGTTCAGTGATCCCATCATAAACATTTCAAAAACCAGAGGGAAAATACCTACTCAAGCATTCCACATTGTTTACTCGGCTAGTGGGTAAAGAAAGAATAGGACATGATGTTTGTTGGATATCGTCCATTTTTTCCCTACACGATCAAAGAACATTACCATTACGACAGTAGTCATAATCATTACGCGAAACGATACCATTTATTCCCTCGTCTTGTTCGAGGAATAAATATCTTTAGTTGCTGTAAAGAGTTTTTGTCCTCTCCAATAAACTACGTTTCGCCCATTAAACCCACACTAGCAGCACACGTCCTTCTGCGAGATGAGCTAAGAAATCGCGAAATAAAAAGGCGAAATGTCCATTATATTGCGTGGATCAGTAACGTAAACTGTTGCATTTTTCCATTCTCTAGGCTTCTTTCGAATAAATGAAAAATAGAGGAGAAAGGGACAAATGTCTTGCATTACCCCATTCACTATATTTTCATGCGAATGCATTACTACGTAAACATTATTGGAATTATCCTCCACTTTCTCCAGGAATGTAAAACCCTCGGAATCGACAAAGTACTTCAGTATATACATTGCTTCACTTACATTCTTTCAGAAAAATGAATGAAATTGTTGAAAAGCTGACACATAAGTAAGAAAAAAGGTAAAACCCGCCTGTAAGATTTTCATCAAATCTTAAAAGCATTTTACTTAATCATCGCCCTTGTTGTAAATTCTTTTTTTCTAGGACTTTTTCCTCTCCAGGTTTTTTATCTTAATAATAAAGCTTGCCTAAAATGTGTTTTTTTGGAATCTCAAACTACTATATGACTAAAGTGACGGTATAAATACCTACTCACCTAGACATTCAGCTTTCATATTCCGCTTGAAGCTGTAGTGAAAGCACCGCTACCATTACCACTACTTTCAACTTACGACAACTAGTAAATATTCATGATTTGGAGAAAGCTTTGCTGAAAGAGAGACAAAGCAATCTTTGTCTTAAGTCAGAGATAAACTCACGTTTCCAGACATTTCTCAACAGAGTTCTCTCGAAAAAGAAAGCTTTGACTTTTTACGCAGGTTTTCTTCCTGTGTAAAGAATGTAACTATATAAATAAGTGTACGTGCTCATGATGATGTTGTTGCCTTCTTTCATGAGCAGAAGAAATCGATTTACTTATGAAAACATGAATTCTTAACTATGGCTAAAAAAATAATCTATTTCTGGTAACACGGATACATTAATGGGTAAAAGGTACGACGTCGCTAGTCGACACACTGAAATATTTTTTTACCTAAAAGTAAGTGGCTGAAAAAGTTTTAAGCATTTGGCTACACCATGTCATCCTCAGCTAATCCGCTAACAAAGACTTCGAGAGTGAAAGAGCACCATCAAAAGTATATGCAAAATATGTATACGCAGCAGATACATTTCTTCCCGAGTGAGTGACTCTCCTCCTATCTAGAAACCATTTCCGTTTATGCAAAGAGCACATTGACGTTTTAAGAAAATTGGATTTGAAACACATTAAGTTGGTGGGTATGAGCAGAAGGTGCCAATGTAGAGATGTAAACGGTAAAACGGTTGCTAAGACTCTACAATAGTAAGAAGGATGAGTGAGTGTGGAAAATGCAGGAAATGGAATAGTAATTTGGAGCTTTTTACTGAAAAACACTTTAAACCATACATATACATAAAGTGCTTCTCTCTGGCCTTTGCGAATATCTCAGCCATATGGTTGCACACACACAGAGAGTCACCGCACTTGGCGAATTTCATCATGGGATGGATGAGTGAGGATGAAGTAATTTCATAAAAATTGTATTAAGATTTAGTATAACATTGTGTATATTATGTAGTTCTCTTGAAATTCAGTTCCTCCATTTTCGCTTTCGCTTGATGTGTCTCGTTCGGTCGGGTTGTCTGCTCTCTGTTGTAGTTATGGACATGGACATGGCTAAAATTATATTTAACTAGGTTAGCGAATATTAACTACCCGACTGGCTTGCTTTCGCAATCAAATCCAGCTAAGTGGGAAATGGTAATGTAAATGTCGTCACTGAATCAGCTTTGGCTAGTTTCGGGGAGGAGGTTGTGGTGGAGGAAGAAAATGTAGAGCGAAGAAGAAGGACGCTTCTTCTTCTTGGTAGCACTACTACTGCTGTGTGGTCCACTTAAGATTTTCTGGAGTGGCGCTTGAAGATATATGTACATAGATATAGAAAGTGGAAGAAAGGAAAGTCATTAGCTCACAACTGAGTTTGCTGTTTACCCACCGTAATCTTGGGAAATATGAATTTCTAGAAGAGATAATTAATGGTTAGATTTCGCTTTGTTGAGGTCTATCTAAGATTTTGCTGCCGCCCTTTCGTGTATATTCGTTTAAGCTCTCTAACACATCAACATTTTTAGAACGGGAACAGGAGTACGATTCTTATGCAAGTATAACTTGAGATGGTTCAGTAACATTGGTTACATCATAACATGAATTAGGGAGGAATTCAAATTCAAACTAAATAGTCCGTCGCAAGTAAGAAATTCTGAAGCTGCAATTCTGAATTCAGCCAGCATAGCATAGAGTTTGCGAAGGATGTTTTACTTCTTTTCAGAGACAAATAATATGACAAATGTATGTCGGAATGACAGTTCTGCAGCTCAAGCCTCGTCCGAAGATAGATTAATGATGCCACCAGAATTCAAGCGATATTGTGGAAACTGTGGAAATATGTGGCAACCCACCCGTGTTTGGTATAGCTTGACATATTAAGTTACTCAGCCATCGTCACTATCCCCATCGTTTTTAGTTTAAAAGAAAGCCTTGGTATATATGTACTTTAGATATAGTTTTGCTAAAGTTGGGAATTGGGATTGATATTGTATTTTGCTCAATAANGTTGGGAATTGGGATTGATATTGTATTTTGCTCAATAAAATAGCGGATCCGAGAGAGAGACAATATTTCATAAAACGGTTTCGATAGAGATTTAGGTAATAGCATAATAAAGAGAAACAGCTGCCACATCATATCTATTCCATTTCTTCTTTTAATCTTGCTCAACTTAAAAAAATACACTTGAGTGATAGAAATTGTTACACGTTTAAGCTAAAACTAGATCGACTTCGATCTAAACGTGCGCTTAATGGTCGCATAAAATAGAACAATACTTCTTTCCTGTCATTCTTTCCTGTCTTTTAAGATACGTATATATAAAGTGTGCCGATAAAGTTATTTGCCAAAAGAAAATTGAAGGCGAAATTAATGACGCATGAAATCTAAAACAACTTCTTCAAACTCCTTATCCGCCTTTTAAAGTAATATTGTAAATTCAAACGAAAAATATGCAGTGCACAAATATATATTTTTCAAGTAAAGTTTGACAAGAAATCCATTTTAATGGGCAATTTCAGCTTAATTGTTATCCGAGTTTTATCAATACGAATTAATCGACATTGTGGACATACTTGTATGCACCCCGGCTTGAACATAAAAGACTTTCTTGGATTTCGAAATGAATATGCACAAAGAAAAGGATTTGTTTCACTTACAATACATTTCAACTCGGACAGAGGATGATATTGGTTCGCTCATGTTATTGTTGCTGGCTTGGCACGTGTACTCCGCATGAAGATCTGCTCTCGTCAGCTTTCCCACAGTCATTGTGTTTTGCGTCGCACCGTCTGGAGAAACGACCTGGAAAGTTTCGTCGATCAGGGAGCCCCCTTTCCACCATGTGACTTTCGGAGATGGCCGACCTATGAAAAGAATTGAAACAAAAAATAATACGTGGAATAATAAATACATCCATCCATAGACGATAGACCCAAATACCTTTAAAATGAAATGAATAAATGGAACTATTTGTAAAGATATACATAATTCTCAAAATTTATTGATCCTGTCGAGAAGAATTCATTTGAAACAATGACACGCTGAATTCAATAATGCTCTCTCATCTCAGCATTTGTCTGTATTCTATATGATACTTACATAAATGAATAGTAGGAGCAGGAGGAAGAGTGGAATGTTTCCCATTTTCCATCCTTTATTTTCTACTTCTTCAGCAATTAAATATTCCCATAAATATTTCAGAAAACTAATCAACTGTCAATTGGGCTCTTTTGTGAGGTAGAGTTAATGGCAAACTACTTGCCAAACAAAAGTAATGTTTTTGAGTCCTTGGTGCTTTGCTGCTATGCTGGTGTCGAATGAATAAAAGAGAAAATTGTTTCCTTCGATTGCATTGCATTTTGCCTCGTTCTCAAAAGCGAGACAGGAGAATGGTGGTGGTGGTGGTGTGAAAATTACTATTTTCAAAAGATAGGGAACGCGTGCCGTCTGATCGTTATCATTATCAAACATTACAATGGGGATTTAGGGCATGCCAAAAAAACTGGCTTTTTTTCGGAAAACCAGTCGATTTCCCTTCAAGATTGCATAGCGGGAGAGCAAGCTGCTATATTGCATTGTTCTCCACATTTTATTGGAATAGTTATGTCCGCTACGAATACCTTAATGCTTGTTCTCATTTGGCATGAATGGCATGCATATTTTCTCGTTTCCAAAAGGGAAAGCATTGCATCCAACTTCGAGGAAACGAATATATCTACCTACATACTTTTTGTACAGCATTTAATCCATCAAAATTCATCAGAAATATTTTACGACTGACGGATATTTTAGTACTGTTTGTACTGAAAACGCAATTTCTGCAAGCTTTGCAAACATTCACCTGAAAGCGGAGGGATTTTGCGAATAAATGCTCACCGTACAACTCTCCAGACAGACACAACTATGCATGTATGTGCATATGTACATATATGTATATCCAAACTGAAGCTCTGTTTTGTCGACTTTAAATGAATACAAATTCCAGAAAGAATCTGCATAGATCCTGCCGTACCGTTCTAGCTATATTGGATTGCACAAAGATACCTTTTACGCAAGGAATATAATATGAGTGGTGAACATTTCTCATTTGTCAGAAACATAGGTGCATGAGACAAAAGAATGGAACCGAGTTTCAAACAGAGAATGCAGTCATGAAGCCTAGCCAAGCCAGGAAAGCATCAAGCAAACAGAGAAATGAAAAATTAATGCAGCCACAAAATAGCACAAAAAAACACCGAACATGTAATATACCTACTAAACATTTCAGTTGGAAAATATGACGGAAATTCCTCTGTGAACAGTGAACACACACAAGGAGAAAGAACTCGCAATAAAACACGCACAAAGGCTTATGTATGAAACTTGCATGCATAATGCGCATAGATTGGCTTATTTATAGCACATGGGCGACCATAGCGCTTGAACTGTAACAATTTGCAAAAGATTTGGAATTGGGAACAAGGAGCGAATACAAAAGAGGGAAACTCGCAATCTCTCCTGCCAAAAAGAATGGAGAAAGATGAGTTGGAACAGATTTCTCTCATTTTGCAACCATCGTTACTCTATAGTACATGCGAATGCGAACAAAAAAATCTCCTTTCTCGGACTGTTTTTATTAGGAGAGGTAGAGGTACACTTTCTCCGTAGTAGTTTATGATGTCGGCGGTCACTTTTAACGTTTTGCCGACCGGAGAAACGTCCTGATTACCTATATATTTCTGTTCGGTCTTACCTACTATTTTGCATGATGATGCCTCTAGCCTCTAGTGAAAATGTTCTCTTATCGTAGTTCTTTTTATGAAACAGAAGAATGAGAAATTTCTCTACTTTAACGTTTGTCAAACTTTTGTTGGAAAGGGAAAAGTATCGCTTTAGTACATGATATACATAGGTATAGTTGGAGCATAAGGCGGAAAAGGGAATATAAAAGTTCTTATATGGTTGCACTTTATCTGAGCGAGGATTCCGGAGAATTTCGAGATTTGATATTGTTACAGTTTTCCACTGAGTGAGGATGCAAACTAAGCAAAGGAAACAGTCATAATCGTAAAACAAGAACAGAAGCGAGGAGATATGAGGAACAATCTTGGAACAAGAAAGAAGTTTATCCTGAACTCTTGTCGCTTTTCTTCTTCTTCTTCTACCTTTCCAATTACGATTACATTCCATGGGAAACTGTTTACAGAAGTTTTGGTGGTTGTAAAATCCAAGAAATAAAAGGTGGTTTCTATTATCTAGCAAAAAAGTTTTTTCCCTCGTTCTGTCTCGTTTACTCCATTTGAAAAATTCGAGAACGGATTATAAAATGATGGCCACTTCCACAATGACAATATTCAGCTGTGTAGAGCATTGTAAAATTCTTTAAAATTCATCGAAATCTTTAGTTACCTATTTACATTGTACAACCTTTAGTTACCTATAATAACGTTTATGCATTATCACATTACTTTCATATTATCACTGGATATTTCTGGACCAAATGATTCTGTCAGATACATATGCATAGCATGATTCTTGAGCTCAATGTCATTGAGTGGGTCGTCAAGTACTTCTCTTTGCATTTACTGCCCTTCTACTGGATTCAAGTTCTTGTATTTTAATGGATTCTCCGACACGATGTGTCCCACTTACAAAATCCGGTTATTTGTTATTGTTAAGACCAAATTAATCTGAATTTAACTAGAATTTCATAAGCAATGACCTACATATTAGGAGAACAGCTCCGTTGTTGATATTCCTCTCGAAACTCAAGGTCGGAAGAAACTAAAGAATATTCAAGATTCCTTGAGTTAAGAGCCCTCGCTTAAATATTTAAATAATCTCGAACAAACTTCAATAGTCTTCATCAACAGCCTGTGTCTGTGAGACAAAAAAAATTAAAATTTAAATCAAGATCAAAACTAAAAAAGTACTCATCCCCATTGCCAAAAAAATGCAAAAGAGGACGACAAACAAACAAGAAAGAAAATCTCTTTTTTACTATGCATGGCTGCATTACATAAGAATGAAAATTCTTCGGCATCATCATCATCATCCGGCCGGCACACAATACAATACCAAGTTTTCTTACTGAAACTCAAGCAGATTTGAAGTACTACTTTACTACAACTTCACAAAAACAACTACAACCTACAACATACAACTTTACTAATCTAATCTGGTTGTTCCAGTTTTCATTTTTTTGAGAAGCCTAGAAAAGCGTCGACCTTGACTCATGCAAATGAATGACATTAGAAACACGAGGTCCTTCTTCGTTAGCCGTTTTTTCCTCGTTCCTCTCTCATTCATTTCAATATCATTTCATTTCCTTCCTCACTCACTCACTTCAGCCCAGCCAAAAAATATTCTCTTCACCCAGAATTCTCTAGGGAATGGAGAAAATTTAAGTTGTAAAAAGGAAAATTCTATTAGGGAAACTAGACCTCGCTTTCAAGAGTCAGACATAGCAGCACCAGCGACCTTGTTTCGCCAAAGCTCATTCATATTGACAAGATTCTCACGTGGTTGGAGGTGGTGGTGGTGGCAGTAGTAGTAGTTGTGCTGACGCTGTCGACATGTTAGATTTCTTCTTTTGCCGCATCGTTTCATATAAAATTACATCTCATTCAAAAAAAACTGCCTAGATAGGTATTGCTCTTTCTCTGACACATATATTTCGTTACAGTGTGAAAATAGTAAAAAAAGAAGTTTTCCAAAACTCAAAGTAAGGATATTGTACTACTATGCATGTAGTATGTCGTGGAGGAAGGAATACATACATAGTTATAGTGAAAATCTTCGACTCCTCTCTTGATCTGTCTTTCTCCTCCGGTGAAATACGCTTTTTTCATGGCACCACCTCCGCTCAATGTAGAAGCGGCACTAAAAAGAAAATTAAAGTTGAATAATTTATGATGACATCTACCTTTTGACTCTGCAGCCTTTTTACCCGGACATCTGGTAATCCTTTCACCGTTTCAAATGTGCCTCCTCTCCCACACAAATTTTCTATTGGAATGCCTACCTACACAACTCTGCCACTATGTACTACTGCTGTTTGAGTAAACATGAGTTCGGAGCCCATAAAGAATTTGCTGGAAGAGGGAGAGTGTCTATCGAGGAGGTCCTTTATTGGGTGCAGGCATGTCATGGCATAAGGTTTTCCCTCATTCATTTCATGAGATCATGGCAGGGATATGTATGTACTTATGTCGGCGGGCCTACGCCATAATGGCTATAATTGTTTCCTTGAACATTTTCCCACCACCACCATAACGCCTAAGTATGTCCCACTAATGCCATTTTCTACAGCGAATAATTTCATTTCACGAGGAATTTCCAGTTTCCACGATTATATAATTCGGTTTAATGAGCATCCGCACTCACTCTTGATAATCTTACAATGAGGCTCTGCGAGAAAGTAATGAGGTGAAATTTTAAGGTGAAATTTTCTCTTTCTTGATGCCTTTGCAACTTGAATTACACATTCTCCAGCACCAGCACCAGTACTCCCCTCCTCCTTCTTCTTCTTCACATGTTCTTCGTGTTCATGTTCATGCTCGGCTTAACGATAATGTCCTCCAGCTGACAAACTAATACTTATTATGTGTCTTCCGTTAATCACACTAGCATTAAAGATTCATGCTATGTATTAATAGCAGAAACTAATTGAACAAGTGTTACGCAAAATTATTCATAAATTATTGGTGTCATCTGAACTAGTCATAAAAGATATTTCGAGCATTCGACCAAATCATATCGTCTGGTTCATATTGAGCCTGCTGGTTCTATGTACTTGACTGGTCACAAATCAACTAAGTAATTCAATTCACGTTCTCATAACACGGAATAACCCCACCATAAATTTCTTAGCTCTGGTATGGAGTCTTACGTAGGCACTACAAATTAGCTTCTGCTGCTCCTTTTCAGCAGTACTTACCTCCTGAGGCAATACACGTCAGTGTCATCGACGCTCCTTCATTATACGGTCCAGCAATTCCGCCCAGCTCTCTCGCCTGTCCATCAAAGATTGTCGGCTTCTGAGGTGGAACTGAAATGAAAAATAGTCAAAAGAAATTGATACATCAATAATTTAATTATAGTAAACTTATAAATGTTTCATGAATAAGATTCCAGGCAAAGCTTTAACGAGGCCAGAATCAAGCAATATCCTCGCTCGACGAAACCAGGCAATCAGCGAATATATTGAAAAACTAAGAGTCGAACATCAGCAAAAAGCGTTATAAAATTAATAAGCGCAAGTCAGGCTCAACCTCACAATTTAGCTCGTTTCGCCCCACTTATTCCCTCAATATGGCCTTATTCATATTATTAGGTATGCCCAAGTATTATCCTAACTAGAACGAGCTTAATAACGCTTACACACATCTGTGATTCAAACTAACTAACTTCGATACAATATAATAATATAGGAGAAGGCAAGACACAGCACAGCATTTTTAATTGTATACGTACAAGGGCGTAGATTTTTAAAAAATGCATAGGACAGTCTAGCTCTTCTCACTGTCAATGACGACGGAAACTACGGTAGAATGGGTAAAGTTGTCCGGGTTCATAACCATGAATTTCATCCCAATCTTCTTCCCTTAACTTTCATTCTGCCAGGCATTTTTTCTGCTGACTAATGGAAACTAGCACAGCAGTCATTCATTCAAATTTTATGGAATTGCGACAGCTCTCGCGGGACTTGAGAGAGAGAGACTTGTCCGCACATATCTGTATGCATCATCATCATTAGAGAAACAGAGAGAAAGCTCGCCACCACAATCAACCACTGCCGCCACCACCACCGCCTTCCACTACCTACTTTACAACTACTACTACCACCACTGTCTAGTAGTAGTAGTAGGATTGCTTCTCCAATGCAAAGTTTATTATCAGAAAAATATACCCGCGCATGATGATGGTTAGTGATGGTGGTATGGTGTGGTGCAGTAATAATGATTATGAGACGAAGATTCTACAATTCGAACGAACGAACGAGCAACGGCAATAACGTTCTCTCTGACTCTGTAGTCCTTCGTGCTTTCAATTCTGCTTATTGTACATATTTAATTCGTATATTCCTATAGGGTTCATCTGGAGCCATTTCAGAAGGTTTGATAAACCAAAAATTTGTAAATTGGTTAGGAAAAAGACAGACACTAAAACTAGATTGTAGATAGGGTAGGGAAAAGTAAGGCGAAGTTTTTTTTATCACATTATAACCGAATTTCTCATCGATTTTTAATGGATATTTAATGCTTATTTTTATATAGAAAAAGCTAAAAGCTAGCAGCCTGGATTTAAATGGCAGAAGGCACAAAAATTTAAACATTTCATGGCGTTATAAACACATTATAAGGTTCAGCAACCCGGTACGGAAACGAGGACATCTTTTGTTAGACCAATTCATTGAACCCCATCTGCGTTTTAAACTAGAGAATTTTTTATTTAGAGATAAAAAAATCCCTAAATTCATAAAAATTCACTAGACGCGCTCTCATTCAACCCCTGATTTCATTCTTTAACACCAGTATAGTAGTAGAAAGCAGACCAGCAAGCAGCTTCCTCTTTGTTTCCCTCTCTTCCTAAAAAAATACCCGTTCCTAAACCCACAGTCTCGCACTTCATCCAAATCTATCCAAACAAGTACATGTATACAACGGTGAAAAATGCCATGAGTTTTTTTTGAAAAGGTGGAGGGGTGCTAGCTGTAGCAAAGCAGGATTTCACACGCATGCATAATAAATATACATTATGCATACACGAGCCCATGACGACGCGACGAGACGGCTGAAACGCACTCGACACTCGACAACTTAAAATAACTTTCCCTCTCGTGTTTTTTCACTTTCTAGGGCTCTCGCATCATGTCAAAAATTGCTATTATTATTATTATGCATTATTGTTATTATCATTATCATAGACATCATTATTATTATTATCACAGGAAACCATATTACTCCCGCCTGCTATGCCACTCTGCCTCCTCCGTATCGGCGTTCCATCGACAGCGACTGGAGAGAAAAAAAAGCATTTAGGAATTTCATCCATTTTTCCTCTCTCGCCCGCTTTTGCCTTTTTTATTGATAGTGGCATATTTTTTTTGCCCTCAACGCATGTCATATTTTATTAGGAGTGAATTTCAGAACAATGGATGATGGCGACATAATATAATATTGCGAAAGAAAAAATATGATGTCATATGCACACGTTCATTATTTTCAATGACGTGAAATAAAAAATACAATACTTCATCCCGTATGAATATTGAAACTCTCGGTTCTCGTGTTGAAACGCTTAGTTTTTTTCTCGCTTCATCAGGTACCCAGAGGCAAATGTATGAGTTGACACTTTGAATAAAAAATATGTCGGATCTTCCGGAGGATATGAGTGCACTTCAATTGTTATCCGCCCCCATCGGGAAGCGGATGCATGAAAATTCAATGAGGCTCTAACTCTAGCAGTTCTTGTTTTCCTCAGGTATGGCATGTCCTCTATTAAATATTATGCTGATGAAGCTGACCTTACGTTTAACATGAGAGCTGATTTTTTCCATGATGTCAAAGTGTTGTCTAATCTGCTTGGTGTAATCAATGAAGACTAAGTAAATGTCGTTCCTCTTATTTGTGAGGCAATAATTTCCAAGGTCCCTTTGATTGATCCCCCAAAAAAGTAAACACACTTCCTCTGATGCACTTTACTGAAAGAGAGATATGAAAGCGTCTACCGCACAAGTCAGCAAATAGATAAATTTAGCACACACGCATCATAGAAGCATTCAAACTCAAACTGTTTTGATTAAAAGAGAGGCTTTTCCTCGTTTAATGTGCAGCTTAAGTTGGTATTGATACAAAAACCAC
>JAHZNI010000111.1:0-13427 GCA_027744415.1 Seira ritae
GATGACCTGGATTGGGTTCTCTGGGTCGGGTCCATCCTTGACGTATCCAGATTGTTCCAATTTAGTTCCATCAGAAAGTTCAGAAAGCCATCTGTATAATAATCAGTCATTATTGATTCGCTCTAAATATTTAAGTCTTAAATAAAGTCAAAAAATAAAGAATTACATACTTGAAGGTACCATCTCCATTGTTCTCGTTTTCACTGCGAACAATCACGATCTCATCGTTATTGCGTGTAGCGGTGAACTTCTGGGCGGTGCATACCCCACCGAAAAGGGCCACAGCGGCAACAATAGCAAACTGCAGAACCAACAATTAAAGTTCTAATTAGTAATAGTAATGATTATATTGGTATTATTAGCCTCACGTTTTCATACCACACTAATATATTAAATGAACACTTTAAATTCATTCCAATTTCCAGTTGCAAATCTGACACTTTTTTTCTAGAAACTTACGTATTTCATTTTGAAGATTGTTTCTAAATGAAGGGTCTTTGATTAGTCTAATTGGATAAGAAGAGTTCTAGAGTTACTCAGAGGAAAGCAGGCGATGGATTGATGATGAGATCCTGGGGTGAGCTTCCTTTTGTAGTAGGACGACAAAGGGTGTAGGTACCATGTTCTAATGCGGCATTTGGAGATCCAAATCCAAAAACGTGTGAACTATTTTGATATGTGTACTCTTCTTCTTCTTCCAAAACCATCTTCTGCATATTATTGCAATGCAAAATGCATTGTATTAGATCACTCAAGTTGTGACATTGCATTCTAATTCACAATTTTTGCTACATTTTCTACAAGTGTAGTTGTAAACCAATACTTTTATTTTTTTTGTATTCCTCATATTAGATATTCCAATGCAACAGTTTACCTACGCATGCCTTATAAGCCCTAAAGGAAAGGAAAAAACGTGGTGGAGTGGCTTGGCTTGGTGTCTTCTTCATCTTCATGTGTATTCTTCACTCAAAAAAGTGGTCCCTTCTTCAATTTTTTTTGCAATCATTTTTGTATTATGCAGCATGTAGGTAGCTCCATTGACTGACTGACATTTGACATCACAGTTTCATAGACTGCAAGGGTAGAGGAGGAGGGGATTTTTTCCATGTTTTATTACGCCTTTGATTAGATGCTTTGTACTATTTATTTAATATTATGTGCTTTAATCATATGAATTCTCTTTTTGATATGCACTTCTAAATAAATGATTAATATGATAATCTCATCATTTTCTTATTAGAGGTTTGCAATAATAAGACACCCAAAATTTTCAGCTCTTTGTGTATATGTTCTAATTTGAAGGCAAAAAAGTATTAGATAAAATAGAGTACAGAACACCCTTTCCACTTATTTTGCCAATGAAATTGAAATAGGTAGTAGGGTAAGGCTTTTTCTGAGGAATTGCAAAAAAATCTACGTTATTAAAAATGCATTTTTTGCATGCATGCGGTGGAGTCGAGCCGAACTTCATCTCTTAAAACTTTTTATTGCTCAGGTATATAGTCTGAAGGAGAATTTTACTCTCATTCGCGTAAGGATTCAACTTTAGTTATTAATACATATATTGTAGGTACATATTCTATCGTGAACCCTGCCTGCATTGCTCTCAGCTTTACGACCAAAAAAGATGTCAATCTTCTGCTTTGGTCATCCGAAACATCATCAAAATTCGCAGCGTGGTACGTATGATCATGATCACCACCAGAAAGAAATTGATTGCCATCATATCAAAAGTCAAAATCTTCTTCATTTTCGATTCATTGTTTTGGCTGAACTTGTCCAACGTGAGGTAAACAATGTGAAAAAATTACTACAATGACAAAATAACTATACTAAACTTTATATATTTGCTTTTAAAAAAATGAAGCGATTCATGTGCAAAAACACAAGCTTGAGTTTGGTGGGGATGGGGAGGGATACAATAAGCGCAGTAATAAGCATGCAGAGTAGTGAATGAGTGACAGGATTTTGTTTCGATTTGATTGTTGAATGAATATGCATATAAATCAATTCATTATGCAAGCTACAGTTACACAGAATTAATATTCTAGTTTTGTTTGCTGTAATAATTCCTCATGTACTTCAACATCTCTACACAGTCTACCACAGTGAAATTTGTTGTCAGCTAATTCTTTTGGTTTGCGGGGTGGATTGTTATTGCCTAATAATCATAATCATATCTGTATCATTTTATCTTGGTTGATTAAGTGAAGATTGCATTTGCATTGCACTGCAGACGGAGGACTGGATCTTGTGATGATGATTCTACCTGTTGGTCTGGTCTGGTGTTATTACAACAGGTTTAATTTTAAAATAAAATTAATTATTTTTTGAGGAGATTGAAAAAAAATCTTGCGAGATTTTCTTCGTATTTGCCATAAAGTAGGAAGATTTACCCTTTCGAATGCATGCAAAATTGACATGCAATTATAAAACGCGAAATGTCTAGAATAAAAATGCGAGCATTTAGTGCTTTTTCATTGCCTGAATGAGTTTGGAACGCTAGTTGAGCCGTTAGATTCATGTCAAGAACTATGAAGCAGGAGATAGAAAAAGTTTTGGAATTCATTCGTCGTCGATATTCTAATTAGCTGATTTTGGATCTTCTTCTTTGATTTCATATCAGTGGCAATTGTACTCGTGTTATGTGATCCAGTATCTGTGTTTGATCGACAGAAATGCAACGAAATCCAATCCACCTTGAATTATGGATGCAAACGATTTCGTCTTCTCCTATTCTTATCGCATGCTTAACGAATTTTTACGATAATGACAGTAATCTTTAAGCATTACAGCCTGATAAATATGATATGCCGATGATGGAATTGGTTTGGTGGAGTGGAGATGGGATGGTGATTTTAATGATTGGCCTCCTGTCAACAATCTGTCGTCGTGATGCCGTTGCTGCGCTCAAATAAAAAAGATCGAAGAAGAAGAATGATGAAGAAGATAATGGAAAAGAGAAGATGATACTACGAAACATTACTCTGGCACTGCCTATGTGAGAAGCGTGTGACCGACTGTAGAAATGTAGGTGATCAAGTCATGAATCGTGAGGTGATCAAAAGAGAAGTGTTAGGCATGAGAGATGGACATGTCGCTAATTCGATGATGTTGTTGTGTAATAAAAGTGTAAAAAGTTATATTTTCCTAACATTGTCAAACGGACATGCATAATTTTTTATTTATTTATAGAGCTTGAAAGAAAGTTTGGTACTCTTGTAGCGGTTTTTATTATATGGAAGCCCTTCAAATGGGAAGGAAGGTGGAAGGGCTGTGATATTCCAGTTTTGGGCATAGAACTCGCTTTAAATAGGCTGCATAATTGCTTATCGATCAATTAATCTTTATTTCCCAAAATGCAGATCCTGATGTTGTGCTTCTTTACGTACGTGACGAAAGTAGCTGCAGTTCCTACTTACATAATTGAATTCTGTCCTTGCTTATCAAAGAATGTCATCGATGAGCTAATTAATTCATTACCGCGCTTGCTTGTCTGTGTTGTGCTAAAAAGCATTTGCTAATTGTCCGCTAAAATATGCAATGCCACCACCAACGGGATAGGGATGAATGAGTACGAAATGACATGGACATGGACAGTGATTAATCGATTAAATTGATCATGATGACCATAATCCCGATCCAAATTTGGCATCCTCCTTGAAGCAAAGGAAACACATGCGAATGTACAATGACATTGCTGAATAAATAAAATAAAAGGAACAATTTCAATTCTTCATAATTTGATTTTAAATGTCTGTTGATTTGATTTGTGATTAAACTAAACTGTCACTTAATTATCGTAGATGGTTGATCTTATGCCAAAAGAAATCTGATTTTTTCCCTGCAGAATCATCATGGCATGGCTGTTGTTGGAAGAGTTCTAAAAGGGCTAGTCATGAATAATGTTCATGCAGACAGCTTAAGAGAACGTACATAGGGATAGGGATGCTATGATCAAATTCAAAAAATCGCATGAAAACAAGGCCTTTGGCCTTTTGAATTAAAAATAGATTTTTTATTGCAGCCAACTTTCTTGTGGAAAAAAAACATCAGCTTAAAAACGACATGAGTGACACATCATGATAACGTTAATACGAAAATTGTAAAACGAGTGACACATAAAATGGAATATTTATGTCCATTAGGTAAACATTTCATCGTCCCTACCCTACCCCCACGCTCAATATTCATGATGATGATCAATATTCGTAGTTATTGTTGGTAATGATTAAAGTAAAAGGCATTTTTTCATTTTATAAAAAACTGAAAGGTAAAAATATGAAATGTGGGGTAATTAATTCCCTCCAACTTTGGATGGAAAGGTTGGTGTTCGAAAAAGGTGAGGGTGATGTGTCGTCTTTCTAATTTACTATTGTCCGGTGAAGTAAGCTCTGATCTGATCTGAGTGTTGATGTAGAGCTATTTTGGCAGACCAGCAGTTGCAGTTTCTGTTTAATGAGCTCTGCCCGCACTGCACCACTGCGCCCTTCATTAACCCTCTCCTCAAATAAAACGTAGTAAATGACAGAGAGCATCATAGATATTACTCATCATTTCGAATATCCATCAATTAAGTTTAAATTTTTATAGCTATTTTAACTTTTCTTGTACTCTTTACGACATTTTTCTCCCTTCAATTCTTGAGTTATAATCCAGTCTTGTCACTCTGCATTGTTTTATTCTGAGAATCCCTTCGAGTTAATTATAATTTCAGGTTGTGATGTGATGCTGTGTGTACCTCAAGCCAAGTCAGCATAAAAACAATTGAAATTGGAAGATGTGGATGAAAGATGATGACAAAAATATATGTTTGCATTCATTTTCTCATTAACTACCATTCGTTAAAGTAGCATCCTGCCGATGCTTCCGAAGGTTATGGTTCAACTATCGATAGGAAGAAGTACCCTTAGTAATAACACGTCGAAGGGTACGTACATAAGGCAAAAATTGGAAAATCTTGTAAGGCAAATCGTGACAAACGGCAGATACCATTTTGTCATTTCAGTTTTGTAGATTTGCGTGCCCAAAAAAAGTTTTATATTTTTTACTGTCGTTCTCTGCATATGTATAATTATGTATCATCATTCTTTTCCCTCCTCCTTCACTCTAAAGAGTAGTAGTTTGCATGAAGAGGAGAAGAAGAAGGCACTTAATTTGAGACCTGTAAATTTTTATAGAGCACTTGAATGGAGTATACTACATATTTTACCCATCATCATCCGTCAGTGGTTGACATTGCTGCATTTTTTATACCACGTTATTTGCATTTTTTACTTCGCAAATAAATTATTCAATTAACATTTTACAAATCTCTCCAAATAAGCCAAGTTGAAGTAAGTCATCTTAATTGGCTTTACTTTTTTACTAGAAAACTATAGTCATTACTGTCAGAACATAATGAGGATGTGCTAGGCTGAGGAATTCACTAATAAAAATGTATGTAGAAAAGGAATAAAATGAAACAACAACTGTATAGGTCTGGGTCACACGTATGTACCTTTTTGCAGATAATAAAGCTAATAAGCACTTTCGATTTTCAAAGTTGCATTATTTTGATTTGTCACCCAAGATCAAAAATAGATCTTCGACATGAAATACATATTCATGACTCATGACTTTAGGATGATGGTCACCAACAGATGCATAATATAATATGATATCGATCAAGGGGCCACCGGTTTTCCGCATTTCATCATTGAAATGGAGCGTGTCCAAAAAATGAGGAATCCCCTTTATTGCATCGCACTGTGGATGGATTGGATCAATTTCAACAAGATAGGCCAGCCTTCGGGCGATACACTTTACGACAACGCAACGTCGGCGATTTATTGCTCCAAGAAAGTCATCTTCTTTTCCGAAGATCCAAACATGTCATATTTTCAAGCTAGCCGATGCGATGCCGATGGCACTGAACTATGATACAGTAAACAATGAAGACGTGGAAAAAAATGAAGTCATAAAAACGTCATGAAATTCTGTATTTTGAGTAATGAGCAGTGGCGTTGCACGGTTTGCTAAGAATTTAGACTTGAGCTGGCCGATCGCATTTCAGTAGGCGACGGTGACGGTGACTGCAAATATGCCAACGGGAAGGATAATATTCTCAAGTGATTAGCATCATTCCTCATTGAATCTCTCTCTCTGAAATAAGCAGGTACATAATTGTTCAATCGTTAGTAATCACCATCATCATCATCAGATTTTTTTTCTGTTCTTGTTAGTAAGTTAAAAGCTTTAGCGTGCCTGCTATATAGGTATTGTTTCTAGATGACAATAATAAATTACATTGTTTCGTTGGAATGAATGAACATTGTCAACTGCCGCTTGCGCTTCTGCTTCTTCTGAGTGAAGCGACAGACGCTTTGTCGTAAAGTGGAGTAAGAATGCAAATGCATGATGCTCGCATCCCTTATCAATAATTGCAAAATATATAGTTCCAGTAGTTTAAGTATATATTTTAGCAGTTATGATAACGAAGATGGAGACAACGTGATAAAAATTTTAAAAAATATATAAATGTTGACGATGATGATGAAGATGAGCAAGGTCACTAAAGGTACCTATTCTGCGAAGAAGATCACGAGCGATGCGATGCATTGTTGCAGCGGTGATTAAGGTATAGCTGGCCTTGTTTGAGGCTCGGGTTGTTTTTTTACGAGGAATCCCTTTTAAATGCTAATTCAATCTAGATCTTATAATTAGGATGAGAATGTGATTTCCTTCATCCGTGTTTGACTTTTGCTCTATTCTCCATCTGCATACTATGTATGCACCTGACTTTGTTATATTACAGTAATAAATCGCAATCTGTTTCACCTTTTTAATTGGATATGTGCTTTTGGTTTGAAATAAATAAAAAATTGCAAGGTCGATTAGTGGAAAATTCATGTATAATCTCAGGTGTCAAATAAGTATAATTCGAGACCTGATTGGGAGAGACGATAGGAGAACAATCTTTTCACTTAATTTGTTATTGCAAGTTGCACCTGAAAAATGAATTTATTCAGCACCCAGAATTGACATTTTTTTCGACTGTTTAATAATTGTAATAGGTATTCTGGTTTTTATATTTTTCCTTTAAGTACACATATTCAATATTTTTTATGTTTATTGCTCGTCCAGCTCACCTCATTATGCATTTTTATCTGGCGAAGGCTACCTTCATTTGCTTTTAAAGTGTAAAAATGCATGAAAAAGCATCGAATTTTTTGGAGGAAGGCTATGATTATCACCTTCTTCGCGTCGCGTCTTCTCCATTTTTTGCTTGATTTCAACAAAAAAATATATGAAGACAATCACAATCGTAATCCTAATTAGTTTGGGAGGAATCCCAAAAAGCAGGACAAGTGGTCCAGTGAATCTTCTCAATTCCATTAAATACTTCAGGAAGTCGTTAGACAAAAGCTGAGCCTGTTTACAAGAGAAAAATGATATTGATATTTGGCTGAATGTTATGAGCACATTTAAATAGAAATGAACATTAAACATTCAGGGAAATAGAAACCCAGTCGACTATCTACTTACTGATTACGATCGTAATATTTAGTTGACATTGAACGTTTGATGGTTTATCGAAAAAATTGGATGAATGTCCAAGGGCTGAAATGAAAAGTAAGCTGCTTGAATCATCTTCTTCGTCAAGTAAGATAATTATAACGGAAAGGTAGCAATTACAATTATCTCCTTTTCTGATTACCGCATATCTACTCTGATTTGTTTAGACAAATATAATATTAAAGTTAGAGCAATGGGATAGATCTGCTTCGAGCGTTGTAAGATTTTGCGACTTCATCTTCTTGATGTAAGTTTATACTTACTATCGGGAATTCAAAATTACAAGGAAAATGTCTTTGTCATTGAAATCGGCTTATATTTCTACTAGTAAAAAATTTTTGTACTTGATATGTCTCAATTAAGCCATCGGAATGGTTTGCGAGCTAGAGAAAATCAGAATAAGAATCACAAACATTTTCATTATGGTCTTTTGTACCTGAAATAGTCAAATTCTTTTAATGCGATTCTTAATCTTTTGGATGCGGCAATCCAAGTGATAAGGGCCTTTGCCTTTGAAGCTTTAATTTTGATGTTCATTGAACTTACAATATTTGGTTGGTTTGAAATTAATCTAAATCTCATGACTGAGTCAACCTTGTTTGTAGTTTGCAAAATTGCAAGATCACAAAATAAGGTATAATTCTGACTGGCTTTTCAAGAAGTGTGCATTATTGTGTCACGAATTTGTTCGCATTGTTTTTGCCATTTTCCTTTTTGATTCTTCATCTGAATTTGAAGGTTTTTTGTATTTTGCATGCGCGAAAAAGCTACAACAACATGTACAAACATATTATCATGAATCGAATATCTATGTGAAATAGGACATGTAAGCATTTCATTTGCAAAATTTCAAATGTGGTATCATCTCTCGACTATGGTTCTAGATGTCGAAGCGCAATAAGTACGCTTTCATTGATAGAATTGATTTCATTACATATATAAATATAAAAACAGGGCACGTAAAATTTGGAACAGGTGTAGTTATCTTTAAGTCATTCGACAAGTTTTACTTTTTCATTGCTGAGGACTCTAGTCTAGATAGCGTTGAAAAATAGGAAAATTAAAGAATATTTCAAAATGCGCCAGAGATTCCGTAGCACCTAAATGCTTCACAATTTACTTTCTTCCGAAGACTTCCGGTGACATCAATTGCACCTTTCCCAATTAGGTTTAGACAACGAAATCAGAAAGATCTTCAATGTTTCCACGTGGAGCTTTCTGGTTGAAATAAATAATTAAGTAATTGTTTAGTCAATCAAATTCAACATTGCGTGCCATATCCCATGAACCCTAGCAATTTAAAATGTTCAATAGTTCAAGTACTATTTTGATTCGGACCTATCGCTTGTAATTGTAACTTGAGGACTGAAAAAAGTCGACAAGTATTTTCATTTGCTCATTTTTTCAGAATCAAGCGCGTGTCAATCGCAAATAAGTGCATGTTACCTTCCCCATTATCCCCTTGTTACTTTGATGGCACAAGCAATATAGAACTACATATGTACCTACAATAGGTATTATATATCATTGACACGCAACTTCAAAAAAGATGAAGAGATCTCTATCTTGGCTCATATAATTATTTACACTAAAACATAAAAAGCTAACCTTAACCCTTATTATTATGCATGTGCGGCAAGATGAAATAATTTTTCATTGTTCAAAAACATTATTATGAAATGTTCAGAAACACAAAAGTTTACTTATCTACATCACATATCATTGGCGTCTTCTTTCCTCCTCTGTTGGAATGATTACCGTTAATCGTATCTGCTACACGAACCCAGTTATTTTGGTTACAACTAATAGAGCAAACAACTTTCAATGTCGTTTTTTTTGCTAGAATTGAAGAAAACGAGACAGTTAAAAATGGGCTCTTTTCGTTTTTTACCCTTTTCCACATGAATATTTATTTGCCTTTTTAAAGGCTACGGCTATGAACTGAACAAGTTTTCCACGCAAAAATGGAAATGCGAGTGAGCAAATGTCTACTAATTCAATATAGGCAAACCGATGATGTCCTAAAATGTAAAGGTTCCTGATGTCATCCTTCTTGTTTGAGCCAAATGTAATAATAAAGGTATGGCAGAAACAGAAATGCATTTTTTATTGTGCAATTACTACATTTTAAATATTTCATAAGTAATCAATCATGTTTTATCTTTATTGGGCCAGGTTCTCAAAAATGGGTTTATTGATTGCAATAACTTTCTGTAAAATCTTTAAAAATAACCATGGAGGAGAAACCGTTTCTGATTCTTAATTCGGAAGCATCAGATTATTTTGGCAATTCAATGATTTTCTCAACTTTGGTGCATTTTTTCAACGATGAACAATGTCTTGTGTGATGCAGCATTATATTATGTAGATTATTAGATAAAATTTGGTAGACTAATAATAATATGATGCAACTTTGATTGCTTCTCCATGTGCATAATTCAGATATTTATGTTTTTATTAATAATTCATTGAGCTGTGCGGGGCGATTATTATTACCTACCTTAATACAAATTAAGGTCGAAGATGAGTGAGTAATAAGTATATGTAAGAATGCCAAAGGCAATCTTTTGAAAATGAAGAGGTTTGGAGATGATGAAAAATGGATGTGCATAAATATTATGTAAACAACACACCTAATCAAGGACGAGGACGGATGCAGCGCATCAGTCAAAAGATTCAGTTTTTACGACGTGAAAAAATATTTTTTAGCATAAATGATGATCCCTCTATATTTTAACATTTTCACCACTTTTGTTTGCAATTTTGCATATAAATATATTATTCTTTTCATTTTATGACCATTGGAATGCGACAGGCAGATCGATGTTTGTCACTAAGCTTCCTTAAAAATTCCCAAGCGTCTCTGTGGAGATTGCTATTTTCGTCCAAAGTGACATTATGACTTGTTGATGATAGCCGCACACCTTTCCAACAGCTCAGAAATATCTGGATCGACCTTTCGGTATTGAACGGATATGATGAAATAGGTTATGATAAGACCAGCCACCTTTTACAACCATAAAAACGTACTCATAACCACTTGAGTTCGTAATTTGTAGGGATATAAAGAAGAGCCAATGGTAAAGTACAAGTTTTAATTTTACCTGAGCTGCTAGCGAATAGGAGTAAGTAAAAACTCCGCACCCGCTAACGCTTATTCGCTTCTCTTGAATCTCTTGTAAAATCAAAGTCAATTCCTTCTGGCCTAAATCATCCAAGGTTTATGATCGATATTTTTTGAAATCCAAGATGTCAGATTGTTCATCTATTACAGAATTACATTAATCAAATTGATTCTACTTAAGCTTTCAATGTAAATCATCAAGTTCATTTCACCTGTCTACATATATCTGAAGGAATTATCAAAAGCAGGGCAAACAGTACATAGTAAACCATAAATTGTATTTTAAGGAGCGGGTCGGTTGTCGTGATAAACTGATCCAAGAACACGGAAATAGAAGAAAAGAGCTGGAAAAGGTCGTATGAAATAAAGTATTCCAAACAACTCATTTATGATTTCTGTCAACTGCTGCAAGTAACGATATCTCTTCATCACACTTCTCCAATTTTCGGTCACATTTAGGAAATTCAAAAACTCTTTTACAGCAATCCAAAGAGTCAGTGGGCATATGATTGTCCACATGTCTTCTTGCGAGCCAGTAATTCTTCGGAAAATATAAAGGACTCCGAAAACACTGGCTATGATAGTTTCCAAAAATGATTGATCCGTTTCACCAGGCATACATAACTCTTCAAAAGAATGTGATAAGAATGCAGTGTATTTTGCGTGATCTAAGAGGCATTTCATCATTAATTTGGGGTTCCATTGAGATTCGCCTAAAAGATCGGTCCCTAAAGTATCAGTTAAGGCAATAATGAATAGAAAAGAGTCAGTGGGCATATGATAGTCCACATGTCTTCTTGCGAGCCAGTAATTCTTCGGAAAATATATGCGACTCCAAAAACACTGGCTATGATAGTTTCCATAAATGATTGATCCGTTTCATCAGGCATACATAACTCTTCAAAAGAATCTGATAAGAATGCAGTGTACTTTGCGTGATCTAAGAGGCATTTCATCATTAATTTGGGGTTCCATTGAGATTCGCCTAAAAGGTCGGTCCCGAATATACTAGTTAAGCATGTAATGAATAGAACTGAGATGCCGAGTGCTCCGATACACAGCAATTTTTTCTGAAAGTTAAGCATATTATTTAACAATCTCTTTTAACAAAGGATTAATTTAATGAGTACCTACGTGATATTTCTTTACCCTTAGTTTTTTAGCGTTCGTTTGTATCGGCGGGCTCGTTTCCAAAAAGTTAATAAAATTTAGGAGCTTATCTTTGGCAAACCAGGTAGTGTACCAAAAAGTGCAATTGAAACAGAGGTTCGCAATATGACTAAAAAGCACGAAGTATCTAACTGGATTTCCCAGAGATTTAGACAAGACTGAATTCCATGCCCTTCGCGTTTCTGCTGCACGAATTACAATAGACCAAACCGTCACGATTATGCAGAAAATCTTCTGTGGTTGCCATGTCTTCAGCTCATAATTGACACAGCTCCTACCATACCTCTTGATAAATCGATAAGGGAAGAAACCGATGTAATAGGTCATGTTGATAAATTTAACTGGAAAAATTGCAAGAGATGAAGTTTCATGCGCCAATAAAAATAAATGACGTTTTGTAGAGTCAGGTGGTTCCTTGACTGTCGTCGCGCGCTCCGTAGTGCACTTCATCTCACTTTTAGTTTTCTGGTAAATGGCCCACTACTGATATGTGTCATTTCCTAAATTCACTTCAATCTAGTTTAAAACGGAATGCTGAAAATGATTTGCTGCGGAAAGTGAAATTGTGTAAAGTTCTGCACCCATCATATTAAATATTTTTGTTCATATGCCCATTTGGTGTCGACAAACTGAATGGACAAAGACAATTTTAAAATTATATTGATTCAGCAAGTTTTTCAATTTATTAATTTTCGTCGTCTTGAGTGAATGGATTTGAAGAAATGAATTATGGGCGTGTGGATCTCCTAGTAAACCCGTAGTATAAAAATGAGTGGTGTGGCGAGTCTAATTGAATGTCATTCGAAAAAAGTTAACCCACACAAATATTTGCTTGTTTGCATACACTCAATACACTTATTCATTTCATTTTATGACCACAGGAATGCCGCAGTTCGATGTTTATTGTCGCTTGGCTTTCTAAAAAATTCTCATGCGTCTCTGTGGAGATTGATAATTTCGTCCAAAGTGACATGACATTACTATTTACTTGTTGATAGCCGCACATCTTTCCAATAGCTCAGAAATATCTGGATCGACATTTCGGTATTGAACGGATATGATGAAATATGTTATGATAAGACCAGCCACCTTTTATAACCATATAAACTTTACCATTTAAATTTGTATTTTTAAGAATAGAAACAAGAGGTAATGAATTAAATCCAAGAGCCAAGAGTAAAGCCAATATGAAGAGCCAAGATTAATTTTTTATATTTTTACCTGAGCTGCAAACGAATAGGAGTAAGTAAAAACTCCACATCCGCTAATGCTTATTTGCTTCTCTTGAATCTCCTGTAACATCAAGGTCAACTCCTTCTGGCCTAAATCATCCAAAGTTGTTTGATCGATATTTTTTGAAATCCAAGATCTCAAATTGTTCATCTGTTACAGAATCACAATTTAAATTGATTCTACCTAAAGTAAGCTTTTAATGTAATTGTAAATAATTAAGCTCATTTTACCTGTCTGCAAATATCTGAAGGAATTATCAAAAGCAGGGCAAACAGTACATAGTAAACCATAAATTGTATTTTAAGGAGCGGGTCGGTTGTCGTGATAAACTGATCCAAGAACA